>BGPR01014840.1:2617-38180 GCA_013235015.1 Araneus ventricosus
GCCATGAGGTATGACATTCGTCATGACGATACAAATTTCTTATGACCCCCCCCCCCCCCCCCCCCCCCGACCCGAATTCTGGATTCGCCACTGGTCAGCTCAATGGTGGGACGAAAGAAACAGGTGATCAGTGGAGACAAATGAAGCAATTTTGATTTGTCATTATAATTTTAAAATGACTTGCGCCCAACTTTATAATTATGTGAAAGAAGAAAATGATATAATTAAGAAAGTAAAATCAACTTTAAAACATGATTGGACTAAAAAGGATCAACTTTGCATCTTTTTTCCTTACTCTACGTTTTCATTTTATTAGATTGCTTAAACTTTATTGATTTTTTTTAATCAGAGTGAAATAAACCATTACCTAATCACTTTTTTCATGTTTTATTTATTTAGCACTTAAACGTCCCGTATCAGTGCTTGGCAATTATGGCAACACTATTTATTGGTAACTCAGTAAATTATTTACTAGCTATAAATAGAACATGAAAAAAGTGGGTAGGTAATGGTTTATTTTACTAATAATCTACTAATTTTACTAATGGGGATAAAAAAAATCTATAAAGTTTAAGCAATCTAATAAAATGGACACGTAGAATAATAAAAATGATGCGAGGCTAATCCTTTTTGCCCCAGTTATATTTTAAAGTTGACTTTACTTTCTAAATTATATCATTTTATTCTTTCACATAAATATAAAATTGGGCGCAAGTCGTTTTAAAATTATTATGACACAGAGATTAGGGAGGACCCGGGACAAAAATGTGACGAATAGTCCCATTTTTGTCCCGTTTCGGGACTTCGGGGAAATACGGTACGGTATACGGTACTTCGTACGGGACTTCGCAGTGAAATACGGTGACAGTCCCGTATACACGGGACGTACGGCAACCCTAGCTATAATGCACAAAACAAAAATATAACAAGATCCTGGCAAGAAAAAAAAACATAAGAAAGGCGCAGTTGGCGTCCGGGCCGAAGATTTTTTGTGAAAACGTCGGGATAAAATCATAAAACAAGTGTTTCGTATTAGTATGTAATTTAATTATTAATCTCTTTAATACAATATTTACACAGTGTAGTACAGTGAAACCTCTCCGAGCGGCCACCCCTCCGTTCCGAGAAAAAATGGCCGCTCTGAAGGGTTTTTGTTACAATTACAAGATAATTGCTATAATACATAACATAAACAACTTACTTGATGCTGTTGCGTTGAGCACGCAAAAAGGTGTATTGTTATCGTATTTTGTTTAAATCTTCTGTATCTTTTTTATACTATTTCTTTTTTTTTTTACCATTTAATTTATATTTCTATTATTTGTTTCTGTATTATATTAGAAATAGCTGCATATGCGCCATTCTATATATTACAAAGAGTTTGAATTAATTTTTGACTAATTAATTTATAGTTAATATCTTTGTTAAATCTTGTTAATTATAACTGATAATATAAACAAGTCTGACACATATTTCTTATTTAAAATGAAATTTGAGACTTATCTAAAGAGAAAATAGTACTTTATTTAATAATTTTTTACATTTTTTGAAAAAAAGGATACAACTTGTGACTGTTTTAAGTTTTTACCCTTCTCGGGAAAAAAACCCCATTTTTTCAAGTTCGTTTTTCAGTTTTAAAAGTAAATCTGTAACCGATGCTTTTGTTCAATGGGATGGGCGAACCCACCCGGCGGCCGTTCAGAGGGGTTGGGTGGCCGTTGTTAGGGGTTATTTTAACATTAGGTCTATGGGCAGAAAAAATCCGTGCCACGAAAAACTGGCCGTTAAGAGGGGTGGCCGCTATGTAGGGGTGACCGTTCAAAGAGGTTTCACTGTATAATGGTTACAGAATAGATCAATCGCAAGCTACCACAGACCCTTGCTACGTGCGATAAACTCGTGATTCACAAATTCTGTAACTATTAAACTACACTGTATAAATATTGTATTAAAGAGTTTGATAATTAAATTACATACTAATACGAAACACTTGTTTTATGATTTTATCCCGACGTTTTCACGAAAAATCTACGGCGCGGACGCGAACTACGCCTTTCTTACGATTTATTTAGAGTAGCTTTTGATGGCGCCATCTGTTGACAGTATATAGAACTACATTTCGCGTATGCGCAGTAAAACATTATTCACCATAAATGCTCATATTTCCCGTAATATTCAAATTTTTGAATTCAAATCTTAATACAATGTTTCTTTTACGTATTGTCAAGTATTCTGTAAGTTTCGTACCATTCGAATGAAAACTCTACTTGTTATAATCAAAAAACATGCGGAGTTCGAAATTTTCAATTTAATACCGATTTTTACTTATATTCTGGTCAATATTTTTATTGCACCACTTTGGGTCCTAGTAATACTCCTCAAGCTCTTTAAAATGACACCAGAATCAACCTCCTAGCTAAACGCGTTTTCACGCTACACTTATTTATAACCATACATAAAGCTAATTCATAACAATCACGCGCATGCGCCTACACTGGTACGATGACGTCATAGGCAAAAAAAATACTGTGCGACAAACTCTTACAGATATGATCGATCCGTTCTAGGGTCAACCATTCTTTTCGCATTATTAGTCTCGTAGTTAATAGCAATTCAAATCTGACGATATTTTGTCACACAAGAAAGTTCGACCGCCTATCACTGTAACGAGCGGAAAGACGTTTTCACGTCAAAATTTTATGTACAACCCTCGGCTTTCCTGAAATACTTCTTCGGCTGTTGATAAACCTGGCGTCTTCTTAACAATGGCGGCGAAAATTACTTTGGCCTTTTCACACATAATGTTCTCGTTAAAATTGTCGCCTCGCAATTGCTTTTCGCGCATCTATATGGAGAAGCGACCTTTCAACATCGTCAAGGAGTTGCGCAGATATTCTTGTCTCTCCCTTTGAGGCACTTCTGTTTAATAATGTCCTTGTTCTGGAGGATAGTGCAAATCGTTGACGCGGACCGATTACATGCGCTTGCTGTATCAGCCACACCCACGCCTCGATTTCGCTTTTCAAAGATTTTACGTTTCATTTGTACGGTTATTATTATTTTTACTTTCTCGTATACGAAGTATACAAAGAGAAAGTATTGTAATCGTCAAAAAATTCGAACTCGAGATTTTGACGAATCTCCACGTTTTAGACCTCCATGAGTCCGAAAAACACAATTTTGGAATTATGTCTGTCTGTCTGTGAACACGATAACTCGAAAACTATTAGAGCTACGGGGTTGAAATTTGGTATGTGGTCTTTAAACATAATTTGTAGGTTTCTATAAAATTTTGGACAAAATCCGTCAACGGGAAGTCTGTCTGTCTGTCTGTATGTCCGAAGTCATGCGAACGCTATAACTCAAAAACTTGAATAGCTAGATGGATAAAATTTGGTACACAGTTTTATCGTCATGAATGTAGGTCCGTATCAAATTTTGGGCCAAATCCGTCAAAGGGTTGACTATCTGTCGGTCCGTATAATTTACTTTTGAAGAGAATCCGTTATCTCCACGTGCATGCGTACTAGAAGAACGGAGAGGAATTTCATTACTGAGTAGCGAATTACGTCAGTTTGTCCTTGAGCCGGTAAGAGAGGAAAATCGTTACGCATCTCTTTGAATTTCATTCTTTGCCTAGATATTTTTCAATCACTATAATCTACAATGAAAAACAAGGTAACAATAGGTTCGAATTTTTTTAGCCACTCGGGGGAAGGAGAAACGGCACCTTTTTGGGGAAGTATACGAGAAAGTTTAGGGGAGAACACTCCCGCTGGTTTCTATTATGGATGTCTTCTTGCGGCTTTTTCTTCGAGGACATTTTACCTAGGGTTATTAAACTTTGGGTTTAAAAAAATCACAAATAATATGTATATGTTTGTAAAAATGTGTGATTACAAGTGACACTAAGATATTAGCGGAACGAGTACTAAAGATGGACTCATGTAGCAGGCGCACAGTTCGGGACTTTCCCTCTCCTCGTCAAGCGAAACGTTGCTCGTTAAACGAGTCATATTTTAACAATTTATTTTGCTCGTTATACGAGGTGCTAGTTAAGCGAGGTTCCATTGTATTTTTAATATTTTCATAGAGATCACAAAAATAATATCTACATAATTTTTACAGATAATTTTAATTAATAATTCCTTATTTACCTATAACTAGCGATTGTTTAGCTAATTATTATAGCACACAAGTTAGAATGCAAGTGTGTCGGTTGAAGTACAGTAGAACCCCGGTAATCCGAAATTCCGGATAATACGAACATCTTCTTTTAATTTTCCGAAACTTTTTACTGAAAAATGAAGGGAAAATAACAATTACGAATCAGAAACAAAACTAATGTTTATTCCTAACTTAAAACAAGTATTCGAATTAGTTTTTAAGAATGAAAACAGCACCTTAATGAGTAGAAACACACTCAAATATCTCCTTTTCACCCTCAACTTGTTTGCCACTGTACCGTGCGAATTGCCGTGTGCTCTTTCCGTACGCTATCACTGAGCACCCCGAGTCAATACTCTATTGCAATTGGTACATCAAGAGTATTTTACCGAATTTCCCGGATAATCCGAATAGAGGTCAGCCCCAATGAGTTCGGATTCCCGGGATTCTACTGTATTAAAATCCAGAACATTTTTTTTTTAAATTACAGAGCATCTTCGCCTTATGACTGAGTTTCCGTTCCAATTGACAAGTCAGAAGTCAGATTTTATATTTTTCAAGTCTATTTTCATTCAAATACAAAAAACAAAAATTCGCACGCACGTACAAATATAGGACATAATGTTAAAAATACAGCAGTGGCGAATATAGGTGGGGACTATGGGGATGCAGCCCTCCCCCCAAGAGCAAGACCATAAATCTTTCATTAAAAAATAACTACTATTGTTTTTTCTTAATCTCCCTTTCAAAAAAGTGTCAACATTTCTTTCTGGCTTTTGACAGGATCGAAAATTGTCCCACTTTTGTAAGCATTCCATTCGTATTTGTAGCGTTGAAGCGGTCAAAAACATGTTTTTGCTAGTTATTTCAATGTGTTTTTACTTCCTCGCATACGAAGTATACAAAGAGAAAGTATTGCAATCGTCAAAAAATTCGAACTCGAGATTTTGACGAATCTCCACGTTTTAGACCTCCCCGAGTCCGAAAAACACAATTTTGGAATTATGTATGTCTGTGAACACGATAACTCGAAAACTATTAGAGATACAGGGATGAAATTTGGTATGTGATCTTGACACATCATTTGTAGGTTTCTGTCAAATTTTGGACAAAATCCGTCAACGGGACGTCTATATGTCTGCCCACTTTCATATGAACACTATAATTCAAAAACTTGAATAGCTATATGGATAAAATTTGGTACACAGTTTTATCGTCATGAATATAGGTCTATATAAAATTTTGGGCCCAATTTGTCAAAGGGTTGATTGTCTGTCTGTCTGCATAACCGCATACTTGTGAACGCAATAACTCCTTAACACAATGACTTACAAAATGAAATTTGGTATGTGGCCTTATAACCTTAATTGTAGATTTGTGTCCAATTGTCGTGTCAATCGCTTAAAAAAAGGCGTTCAAATTGCATATTCGATTTTTCTTATCCGATTCTCCACGCGAATGCGTACTGGTTTATCTAACGCAGCCCCGGCTTCGCGTAATAACACCTGCTTGGTGCTTTTTCTTACGTTTTGGGTCCTTTTTCTCCCTTTTGGCGCATTCTGCTCCCGCTTAGCGTATTTTATTTTCGTTTGTTTTGTTACGTGTTGCCACTGTCTCTGAGGAAATAATCGGAGTTCTCGTGGCGTTCGGAGCGCCCCATAGGTCAGCAATTTTTATGCTGTGGGGGCTTGGAGTTGACAACTTTGTTTAAAAGTATACGAGAAAGTTTAGGGGAGACCACTCCCGCTGATTTTATTAAATTGTCGAAAGTATTGTAGTGTTCTTTACTATTCTTAATGCCAGGTGAGTGAAGTCTGTAACGTTGCAGTGTTTTGGTTTACATAAGCAATAAGGTTTGACATTTGACGCGACGATACAAAATTTTTATACCTCAGTTTCCCCCCCCCCCCAACCCAAATCCTGGATTCGCCACTGAAAATACATAACAAGTACTCTATACTATCTGTATTTATTGTAAACAAAAACGAAACCCCTGAAATGACGTTTCATTTTGAAATTCATTTTTTGTGGTCGTAAATGCAGTTGGTCGCAAGTCGAGAAGATGTACCTTCTACTTTTTAATCTATAACTTATAATTCACTATTAGAAATATTACGGAATTTTGAAATTGATTTTTTGTGGTCGTAAGTCGAGGAGAAGGTTTTAGGTAGATTCCTTATAGGAACTCTACCTATTGCAATGGTTTTCATGACACGACTTCCGGAAAATTTCTGCAGATCTTCACCGATCATGACCCCTAGAACCCAAAACCACCCGCCGTTAAAATGTTTATATATATATATACAGTCGGACCTCTATTTAACGAAGTCGTTAAATCCCGAAAAAAAGTTCGTTATATGGAAAATTCGTTAAATAGAGATTCATCTTTTAAACTACACAAAACAGATTTTAAATTCATAAACACTAAATATTATTAGAAAAGTAATTAATCACACTTTTATTTTGTAAATTAATATCTATTTGTTTTATATATTTTACCCATCAAAAAAATCTGCAAGAAAAACGAGAATAAAATGCCTTATCATAACAAACAACTTTTGTACTGAAACTTTTTTGATAGCCACAATTGCTTAGGAGTTATGAGCTAAAAGGCCATTTTCAATCCCCTTCCCCAACTTCTCATTTCCCCATAGCTCTGTTACGCCTAAAGAAAGAAAAAAAATTTCATTTAGGCGAAATATCACCTTATCATACCGAACAACTTTTATACTAAAAGTTTTTTTGTCTGCTAGAATTGCTTATGAGTTATGAGCTGAAAAGCGATATTAAACCCCCCCCCCCCCATTTATCACTTCCCATAGCTCCGTTACGATTGTAGATAGAAAGAAAATTTCAATTAGTGGAATTATCACCTTATCATAACAAACTACTTTTATATTGAAAGTTTTTTGACAGCAAGAATTACTCAGAAGTTGTGAGTTCCTATCAGCCGCATTCACTTCCACTTTTTATAAGGTAAACAAGTTGATATACCTGGTTTTGCTCCGGATTAAAATGTTTTCAGGTTTAATATTTTTAATGTAAAAATTACTGTTGTATAAATACTATAATACACAAATTCCTTTTCTGATCTGAAACGTTTTTAATTAAAATGAGAATATCAATTGAACCAGGCGATTTTTAAAAACAGCCGTTTTCTCCATGCATTATTATTTGCTATGTAGGTACTTTAAATTTTGTTGACAATTACTAAAGTAAAAGAAAGGTTTGACTGAATATTTTGAAACAATTAAATTAACTAGCTAATTATTCATCAATTTAAAGCATGAAAATAAATCAATAGTTGGCCCCGATATAAATTGTTAATCGTGTACTTTTAAAATTTTCTTTTAGCATTCTTCCTTCTGGAAACAGTTCTTCGTATTATTCATGTTTGTTAACAAGAATATTTGTACGGATTCAGTTTAAAATTAATTTTGAAAAAAATATTAAAATGAGAGAAACAAATTTGTGGAAATGAAAGATATCGCGGAAAAACGTCTTGCTTAATTTTTAATTAAGTGAAATTTTAAGCATCTTTTAGGCTTTGAAAAGTTGAAGGTGACCTTTCTCTTTTCTTAAATAAAAGGTTTGAAAAGTTTGATTGAAATCAGTCCAGTGGTTTAGGAGGAGATGTGGAACATACATACATAGCCACAGTGACTTTTATTTAAATTAATATAATTATTAGATAATTATAAGATAAAGATTGCTGGCATATAGTATGAGCCATAAAAAAATTTAATGAAGTTTTAATGAAGTTTTGTAACAATTAATTTTTTAACTTTAATTAAGTAAATAGTTAATTTTAATTAATCAAATAATTTTAATAGTTAATTTGATAATAGGTTTTTTTGACAGAATACTTTAACTTGCTATTTAACTAAACATGGCGGGACCATGATTTGTTTAATAAAATCAATATAAAGTAGCCAAAAATAAGAGTAGTAGCCAATAATAAAAATTTCCTTTATCCTTTTCGTTATTGAAAAATATCTCCTTAACTTTAAAATTGTTTGGGATTTTCTGCTGAGTATTTGGTTTTAACCGTCGATGGAGATTTAAATTTACTGTTCAAATTGGCTGCATTCTTTTCCTATGCTTTAAAAACGGGTATTAAATTTGTCACTCACAATGTTTAATAATTTTTATTCTCTTATATGTTAAGAATTTAGTGACTATTATCTCTGTAACCAGGGAGTTCTCTAAATGAGCCCATTTTAGTAGTATTTAAGTGTATCATTTCATGTGATTTTACCATATGACAAAATAAGGTTCACACAGTTATATTGTAACCTAGATTAAATAAATTAATTTTTAAATGTAGAGTCGTTCTTCATTCGTGCCAAGAGTCAATTTCTTGTTACTGTTTCAGATAGGGTGGCTTAATGTTATCTAGGAGATATTTGCACTGCTGAGATGTTTATTTCTTTATGACTCCTACCTTTTGAATGATTATGTGTTGAGATATAAAAAAAATTGACCAATGTACTGACCGATAAATCTATCATAACTTTTTGGAATGAAAAATGGAATGATAAAACCTTGATATAGCAAAAAATTAAATGACATGAAAACACACAACACACAGAATCACAGCATAAATACTGCAATATGTAGAAACAATAAAATCATTGGCTATGTCTATATTGATCAATATGTAATATTTCATGACTTTTGTAACATTAACGTAAAGGAATCTACCTTTGCCTTCAAGCTTGCTGAAAAGGGATTTTTTTTTCAGCCCTCATAAATTTAGACCTTGTTTATTTGGCTCATGCTAGTATTTGAGTTTGACATCCTTGCTTTTATAGCATCACATGACAGTTCCATTACAAATCATTTCAGTGCTCATAAAATCCAGAACAAACACCTAAGTTCACTTTAAATTAGTGTTACAGATTTCTTCAAAAACAGATGGTATTGGCGACTATTAAGTTGATTTGAATTTCACTCGCCTAGAAACTGGTGAAGGCAAGTACATGTAGCCATTTCCAGAAATTCTAGTTTTCAAGATGTGATTTAAATATTTTTTGTTGCTATTGTCAAAGAATTTTTGATTTAGTATTTGGTATATGCAAAAATCTTTATCTGTGATTTTGAAGCATTGTGCCACTCTGAAGGAGGATGTAGTGCTAGATCTTTTTCCAGGATATGCTGCACCAAAGCCACATTCGTAATGTAAAGTCTAAGTTTGAAATAATTAAAATTCATGCTAAAAACTAGTAGAATAGAAAGTAAACTTGTAAATTTTAAGGTCGTTAAAAATGCTGGTGTCTTTCAAGACCTTGAATAAATTAGCATGAGGTCTTTCTCCAAGTTAAAATAAGAGGTGTGAAAGAACTTGGAACAGACTGTGTTAAAAATAGAACAATGAATTAAAGCATGTACTTGGTCAGAGAATATGGACTGCAGATTGTTGGAGATTTACCAAACTGCAAGTATCTGGTCTCAAGATGTGAGTGGCCAATATGCAATCAAGTTAAAATTGCATCATCCTTCTGGCTTAAAGATGAGGTCCATTGAGTGACAGCAGGTTTTACTTTGTGGATCCAAATCTCTTGCAAAGTATTCAGCATCCGTTTACGTAGTGAGCCCTTGACATCAGTATAAGTTACAAGTTGGGAACGATATGCAGCAGTAGATTTAGTGGCTGTATCTGTGTGTTCATTACCTTTTATGATTCGATTGTCGCAGCATAGACAGATCTGGCTTTCATGCCAAACAATCCAAACACCCAACCAACCATTGCCTTTTATGCCAACATGGGCAGGAATCCATGAGAATAAAACTTTATACACTCAATTACGCTAATGGACCTGCAAATGTGATGGCACATCAATATTCCAGAATATTTTTATGACAGATGCATTAAATTTTGATGCAATTTCCAGATATAAATGTTTAGGTATCGGAGCGAGTTAATTTTAATTGCATTGAAAGTCCAATATAACGAGTATGAGTCTGAATAATGGGAATCTCGCTGCTATGAGTGATTTATATTGGACAGTCAGCTAGTACAAAAAGTATGTTTTTATATTGAATAAAAATTATGTTACCTTTAACTATAATGTTAACGAAAGTGTCGGAGAAAGCATACATTTCATTCTCTCTTTTTAATAATTGAATTGATGTAAGAGCCAAAAATTGACATTCTATTAAAGCTAGAAGAAAATTTGTATTTTTCATCTTGAAGGTAAGTACAACAAAGAGACAAAAAAATCATTACAATCTAAAACATTGATGCCCCAAATCATCTTTTTTTTTGGTTGATTTCACATGGAATTACCCTCTTATAGATTTCTTTTCTATTGTTGTAACATTCTCAACAAGGCTTTACTCTATTATGATTAACTTATAATGAGAAGTCTGTGACAATTTTCACCGCATTTATGCATTGTTGTCAAAATGGACTTTTGCTGTGTTTATGTATCTTTTAGGCTTTGAAAAGTTGAAGGTGACCTTTCTCTTTTCTTAAATAAAAAGTTTGCCAAAAGTTTGTTTTCTTAAATTAAAGTTTGTGGTTTAGGAGAAGATGTGGAACATACATACAGAGATAATTATAAGATAAAGATTGATAGCAAATAGTATGAGCCATAAAAAAAGCTTTAAGTGAAAAAAAATTCGCAATTAATTATTTAATTTTAATTAAGTAATTAGTCAATTTTAATTAATCAAACAGTTAATTTGATTAGTTAATTTGACCGATTACTTTAATCTGAAAATTAACTAAACATGGCGGGACCATGATTTGTTTAATAAAAATTCAATATAAAATAGCCAAAAACGATAGATATTTAAATAAGAATTCCCTTTATCCTTTTTGATATTGAAATATATCTCCTTAACTTTAAAATTGTTTTGGGATTTTCTGCTTGAGTATTTGCTTTTAAAAGTCGATGGAGATTTAAATTTACTGTTCAAATTGGCTGCATTCATATCCTATGCTTTAAACACACTTATTAAATTTGCCACTCGCAATGTTTAATAATTTTTATTCTCTCAAGTGTTAAGAATTTAGTTACTATTATCTCTGTAACCAGGGGGTTCTCTAAATGAACCCATTTTAGTAGTGTTTAAATGTTTATGTCATGTGATTTTACCATATGACAAAGTAATGTTCGCACAATTATATTGTAACCCAGATTAAATCGATTAATTTTTAAATCTAGAGTCTTTCTTCATTCGTGTCAAGAGTCAATTTCTTGTTACTGTTTCAGATAGGCTGGCTTAATGTTATCTAGGAGATATTTGCACTGCTGAGATGTTTATTTCTTTAAGACTCCTACCTGTTGAATGATTATGAGTTCAGATATATAAAAAAAATTGACCAATGTACTGACCGATAAATCTAGCATAACCTTTTGGAATGAAAAATGGAATGATAAAACCTTGATATAGTAAAAAATTAAATGTCATGAAAACAGAATCACAGTGTAAAATATTGCAATGTGTAGAAACAATAAAGCCATTGTCTATGTCTGTATTGATCAATATGTAATGTTTCATTACTTTTGTAACATTAACGTAAAGGTATCTATCTACCTTTGCCTTCAAGCTTGTTTTTTCTACTTTTTAGTCTATAATTTATAATTCACTATTAGAAATATTACGGAATTTTGAAATTGATTTTTTGTGGTCGTAAATGCAGTTGGTCGCAAGTTGAGGAGAAGGTGTATTTTCTACTTTTTAGTCTATAAATTATAATTCACTATTAGAAATATTACGGAATTTTGAAATTTATTTTTTCTCAATCTCGCTACCAGGTGGCGCAACGGGCACGGAATCAAAATGTGATTAAATCAATAGATTAAATGAGGCTATTGAGAGGAATGATTATCAGAAGGAAATATTGGACCCACTACAAATTAGTTACAAAAAAATACAATTCATTGATAGAAAATGTCTTTCAGATTAATTTTGAGAAGCAAAAAGATAATTGTCGTAGAAATAATTTGATTCAATTGTCTCCCATTTCCAAATAAAGCTCACGTTCGAAATAATACTTTTAAACGCAACCACTTCGAATGCTTTAAAATTACCTTAATATCAACCTTGTCAACAGTTTAAAAACATTACTCTTTGATTTATTTAATCACCATAAAAAATATTTCCATTCACAAACACTAATTGAAGATTAAAGGCGGTAAAGTGAAAACAAATTCAAACGACGTTTTTCGTGTTAAATCACCCAATGAGCAATGCGGTAAACGTGAAAAATGCCTGCCAGTCCTCTCAGTACAGTTCGAGATGAGAGCGGGAGGTGAAGCCGACTCTCATACATAGTGCTCAATTCGAGAATTACTTCTCAAATTTTTTATCCTCAATTAGAGACAAGGCGGCTTTATAGCAAGCATACGTCTCAACCATACCTTTCTAATAAACCTCGAAGCTTGACTATCCGAGCTGATGCGTACTGCAATCACCTCGGACAGTCGAAAGCTAGGTTAATAGAAACTAAATCTTAAATCGTGATTTCTCTTCTTTCGACAAAAATTTCCAAAGTTGTTTACTTGAAATTACGAAAATAAGTCTGCAGGTATTACCATTTTAATAAAATCTTTTATTAGTTACCAAACATCTTACGGGCATAAAACAATTTTGATAAGAGTATTCGAGAATGTTACTGATTTTCGCTGCTTCCATTGCGATTTCCCACTGATTTTTTAAAAATGTTCTCCAAGGAATATCTTCCTCCGCTTAACAATGCGAAACTTTCCGACATATTAATAGTGCCTTTTTTTTTATGAAAATGCACGGAATTTGCTCGCATTACTACTGAAGTGCTTATGAATAGATACTTTTCTCTAAATCTATATATTAATACGTGAAGAAAAAAACTTTGCACCCCTTTTTAAGCACATTGCGCGCACGGAGGAGTGTGAGAGTTGGTATAGTTCAAGTTCATATGGAGAAGGAGTGCAGAAAGATAAAATTTATGTATAATATGTGTTACAAATACGTTCAATTAAATAAAATAAAACATTCATTGTTTACGTGAAAAATTTGAGGAGTTAATTTGAAGTGAATGCAAAGTGGATGATTTGTAATTGATTTAATCCCCCGCAGTGAAATCCACTCCTAGACGGAGCTTATTTAGATTATTTATACAAAAAAAACTCTTCGGAGTGAAATATCAAATGCGGATGATTTAAATCTGTCAATGTCAAAGACATATTAGTCTGTGGTCAAACAGTTGAACAGAGTAGAGATTGTCTCTAAAGGATTTATATACAGTATGTATTACTAATACATTAAATTAAATAAAATAAAACATTCATCGTTTACGTTCATACTGAATGTCAAACACATAAAAGTCTGTGGTCAACAGTCGGACAACATTTATCTTTTTAACCGTCCGGTTTTTTTGTTTCAATAAAAAATATAAAAAAAATACGAAGCACGTATTCCTTATTTCATTTTTTGTATCAATTTTTTATTTAAATTTTATATAATTTGAAAAAGATAGGCGAATTAACTGTGTAGCCTTGGCGAAACCTGGCCAGTATAGCAATAAAAAAAACCAAGGAAATGTCAAAAAACGCGTTATTGTTTTCTAAATATGACGTAGCCAAGCTATACCTCATTTTTCCTATCGTTCGTATTTTTCAAATAATTCAAAAATTAATGCATAATGAAGTATTTGTACACGCTCGCAGCTAACGTAATAGAAAAAAATTAAAAAAAATTATATGCAATGATTATAGAGGTATACTCTTTGATAAAAAGAACCTCAATAACGTTCAAACTTAAAAATTTAATGAACTACGGTCGAATTTCGACCGCTGGGCGACCTCTAATATCTTTAATAACAAAAAAAACCTATATTTTATATACATATTTTATTGATTTAATTCATTTTTTTAGCGATCGCCACCCGAAGACGACCTCTTGCATGCGATAACTGGAGTAATTTCGATTTGATTTTAACCGACGCACAGTGGGATATTTGATGAATCTGGGCGGCCAAAATTATTTTTCGGTTTTAAACTAATTTAAACGTATTAGTTAGTAAATTAATGAACTTTTTGCAGAAAATATTGCTTTATAACTTAAAAATAATTGATATTTTATAACTTCATAGTTTTATACAGAGTGGTCAAAGTAACTTGCCCTATTTAGAGGCTTCTGGGGCGCACTGCATTTAGAGTATCAAGACGAGATTTTGGATCTAAGTATTATGGGATATGCGCTTGCGATTTTATAGGTATAGAATGTACCACCTCTTATGGTTTCGGTTACAGTTAAAAATATTATAATTTTTTTTCAATGGCTACCACCGCCTTAATTTTTTTTATTATTAATGAATATATCATCTTGATATTCTGAATGCAGTGCTCACCAGAGGCCTCTAAATAGACCCGGTTATTTTATGACCATACCTTGTACATTGAACAAAATTAATAATATTACATTAATTATATTTACAGAAAAGAAGTCGGAAAAATAACAAATAATTGAATAAATGATAAAAATAATTGTGTAAAAAAATTAAGCCTGTCTGTAAAAGTAAAAAAAAACTGGTCTTTTTTATCGGACTCTTGCATGCCTTCGCTTCGTGAAAATCGGTGCCAATGCGAATTTTGACACCCTTTTCTGAAAACTTCCGTTAAATTTATTAAAAAATGAAAACAGTTCGATTTTCTGGCACCAGTTCAGATTACCGAGGTTCTTCAACTGTAGCTCAAAAGCGCGCGTAAAAGTGGTCGCCAGTGTGATGTATGTCCCTGCTAGACGATTGATTAGCTTTTTAGGTAGATTCCTCATAGGGAGGCTACCTATTGTAATGCCAAAACCATCCTTCATTCAAAAGTTTATATCATATATATATATATATATATATATATATATAACCTTTGCCCATGTTATCATGTGAACATGATAAATGGAGTAATTTTGATTCGATTTTAACCGGCGTGGGATATGTTGTAAGAACAGTGAAAATATTCGTTGAGTTTGTAGATGGGCTATTCAGCTCAAAGGGGGTGAAAATGAGAGACTGGAATTTTCATTTTCCCATAATTCCTTTACAATTGAAAATAGAAAGAAAATTCTAATGAGGCGAGTTATCGCCTTATCATAAAGAACAATTTTTATATTTAAAGTTTTTCCATAGCTACAATTGCTCAGAAATTATGAGCTGAAAAGGGATTTTCCCTGCCTCCCCCCTAACTTAAAGTACTCTCAACCTATGCATGTTACCCCTTGTTGGAAAGCTCTCGTCATTTGCAGTCTCTTCCACCCTCTTTCATTATTAGAGCTCTAATACTTTTGAAAAGAGGATTAGAGTTCTAAGATGTTCTTTTCCTTATATCTCCGGACTAAAGGAATCTATCTTACCTTCTGGGATTTTTTGCGATTCGCTTTAGGCACCTACCTTTACAGCTTTTACCCCTTTCAGTACCCAATTCCATGTGTTATCAATGGTTGTTGTTTCTCTCCATCTGCAAAGATTTTAGTTCCTTTGTAAACCTGCCGTTTATTTGTAACTTATAATTTGATATTTATTAACTTACTGTATGTGGACAACAATGAAAAAAATTACACTATATTTTCACTTCTTCTAAAATTATATATTCTCATTTGATAACAAAAGAACTTTTTGCACCAAAACATCTGAATGCTTAAGAGGAAATAAGACCATCCTTCCTTTCATCACACATATTTCTGTTCATTATCAGTGGCGCCTCGTGTACTGCGGTTGTGGGGTGCAGTAGGGATGGCGGTTATTGCGAAAATAACCGGTTTTCGGTTATTCGGGTTTTTTTCACATCCGGTATAACACTAGCGGTTATAACCGCTCAAAATGACCAGTTTTCGTCAAAAAAAAAAAAAAAACCGCCGTTTGTAGGCAACGTTTTATTAATACTGCTTTTACAGGAAATCAATCCATTTGCCAACGTTTATCTGTTCATTAAAACTCTTCCAGTAATCCTCCAACTAACAGACGCCTCGAGGAAACGGTTGTCGTTGATCGGTCTAAGACAGGGGTCGCAACCTGCGGCTCTTTTGATGTAAAGTTGCGGCTCTCCAGTTCCATACGAAAAAATCAATAATATATTATCCAAACCCTTAAAAAATAAGAAAATATATTTTTAAGTACCTAACTTCTCAATAGCTTCTATTTTCATAATCATTAATTACAAATCGCTACGCTTAACAATAGGTTGTGTTTCTTCAATAGATTGCCGACCCCTGGTCTAAGATGATGAAATTCAAAGCTTCATAACTTGCTAAATTTTAGTTTAATCGAAGCTAAAATCGAGCCTATCTTCCGATCCAGTTTTTTTTTGCCCGGTTAATGGGCTTAAAAAAAACCGGTTCTAACAGGGACAAAAAAAAACGGTTATCCGAAACAAAACAAAAAAATCGGTTTTTGTTAAAAACCGGTACGTTTTTCCCAGGTGCAGTAACTCATACTCTTCCACAGTGATGCCTTTTGGCATAAATTTCCCCTTTTCTAATTAATGTTGAATAATTTAATTATTAATTAATAAGAAATTGGTACTGAGTTAAATTGCAGTACTTTGAAAAGTTTTCTCGCTCTACGAGGAGAGGCACACTTGAAGATTAGAAGTTCTTAAAAAGAATTGTGTCAGATTGTTGATGGATTTAGATATCACGTGCAAAATTAAATAAACTGAAAAAAACTAGGGATGTTGCAGTTCTGAAGTGCCTATCCTCAAGTCGCCACTGTTGATAATAATTATTGAGAAAATTGTTATTGATTTATTAATGATTAATTACTAATAATTATTACAGATTTGTGAAAATAATCAATCCGAAATTAAATTGATAGGTTTGAAATTCAATAATTCTGAAAACTTTACAAATAAAGGAATTAGAAATTTAGAAATCACGATACTAATATGAAAACCACAATAATGACCTGGACAAACATTTTATGCACACGCATGGAACCGAAAAACTCAGCCATTCAGCACAAATCTTAGTGATAATTCTTCACAATGCATACTCTTACTAATAATGCAAGTTAATGCCATTACTGCAAGTTTTTTTCAGAAGACCTAGTAACATTGAAATGGCCATTCAAAAGATCGAAGCATTTATTTATTGAAAAATGCACTTATTGATGCATCCATTTTATTATTAGCTAAGCATTTAAATAAGTAGAACATAATGCTTTTCTTTAATATACAATAGTGAGACATAGTTCTGAACTGAAAAAGTACAATCGCCTGAGTACAAAGCCAGTTAGGTTGAAACTTACTTTCTTGTACGGTGGACTTCCTCGCCAATATGGCAACCCAAATAATCAAGCCAAATTGTTTACATAAACTCTCCATTAGTCGCAATATCCAATACAAACGCACTACAGCACTGCATCATTTTTTTCAAGCGATAACTCGTCAAATGTGGCACTTCACAAAATTTCAATTGTAACCCATAGAAAATGAAAATTGAATGTTTCTCATTGAGCCTAACGGAGGTTAACGGCCAATTTTCTCCTTGGCATTTATTGGCGCTTGAATCCTTGCGAAATCCTTGGTGACCGTATCAGAAAGTAGATTTCAACCCCCTGTTCATGAGAGGCACTTGTTCAGATAAGCAAACAATTTTCATGCACTTTGTGCTCCTTAAAATAATTACTTTCCTATCAAAAATAAACACCATACAAATTCGAAACTTTTTTTTTATCTCTTAAAAATGTAACCAATAAGTCAACAATAAATATCCACAAAAGACACCATTTTTGAGTTACTGGATGCCATTTCGGTACATCACAATTCTTTGTGGGAGCTAAAAAAATTATAAAGATTGTAACTTTCTCTTTCACAAAACTAAAATAAAAAAAGTACAGATAATGCCAATAAAATCTATTTTAAAAGGACATCGAAAATACACAACTGTAAAAATAAACCTGAAGCTGAAATCGTTAATAAATGCTAAAATCTAACAGAAATATCAATGCAACTAAAAGTAACAAACTACATAAGCTGAAGAAGTCAATTGCAGATAAGAGCTCTTCCAAAATTTATAATTTATTCAAAATTTCGCTTAACTCGGCAAGGGTTTACAACATAACTTTTAACGAAAAACTATATATAAGTACATATCAAATAGTTCTCTTTAAACCACAGAAAGGAATTCCACAAAGCATTTTTTTTTAATACAGGGAACTATTTAACACTCTATTCGTGGTCCAATAACTAATTTCTAAACCGCTAGAGATAGGCATATACTTCTAGTAGGAACAATACATTAAATGGCTTAAAGAGTTATGCAGAATTACATTTTATTAGTCCAAAGATGTACTGCTGAAAAAATTAAGAAGTTTAAATTTTCACACAGACCTTCAGTCCTATTAGTCATAATAAGCACAGTACTCTTGACATACTAACATTTTAAACAAAAAGAGTTCCACACTTCTGCGTCTAAAACTGGCCGAATTTTGGAGTTTTGACTATTTTCGGTCATTTCAATGGCCGCCTTGAGGAAGATTCATCAGCAAGGCACAACGCTTCCTCAAGCCGGCTGTTAATTGGCCAAAAATAATGAAATTTCAAGCTTCATAACTCGGACAATTTTGGTCACAGAAGAGTGGAACTTTTTTTATTTCAAATGTTAGCACGTCAAGATTATTTCACTAACTATGACTAATAAAATTGGGGAACTGCATAAGAATTTAAACCTGGTAATTTTATCAGCATTACATTTATCGACTCAAACAACATGAAATATAATTCATTTCGTCATTCGGAGCATTTTCCCAACTGGAAGTGTATGCCTATCTCTAATGATTTAAAATTAGCTATGGGATCACAATTAAAGTGGATATTTTGCGTAGTGAAAATATCAGATTGATGATTTCATACACTCAAGTTTTTCAAGTTGAGTGAACATAATGTTTCTTTAAAGGAGGCCTAAAAAAACAAAACTTGTCACATTAACCTATCAGTTCTGTTAGGTCTAGTCAACAAACAACAGGGCAGAGGATATTACAATGATGATGGAGCCACTTTCTCTCAGCAACTGCTACAGGAAACAAAAGTCAGTGTGACCACTTTGAGCCCCGAGTCCAAACGGCAAAGACTTCAGTGGAAGCACACAGATTCCCCTAAACAAAGACCCTCCACATGGAAGGATTGTCGAATTCCTCAAATAAGGAGCTACATTAATTGCTTGTGAAATGTTGCCGAAGTTCAGGAAGGCAATTGAATCGAAACGTCCTGGTAAACTTTCCTGTGATGTCATCCAGTTGCACGACAATGCAACAAAGGGGAAGTCATGAGCTATCCCTCTACAGTCCAGATCTGTCCCCATGTGACTTCCGCAACTTCTGTGAGATCAGAAAACCGACTGAATCAGCTGCTTGAAACCGACGAGGAAGTCAAGGAATGCATGCACAATTGGATTAAACAGCAGCCAAAAGATTTTGACAAGCAGGGCATTCTGCAACTAGCGTCACAATGGAATGAATGTCGAAACAATTGCAGGCAATACTTTTGATTTTCATCAAGTAATTCTTGTGAAAAATCCTCTGCTCCATTATTTATTGACTGCACCTAGTATAATTATTATAATTCCTTGTTTGGTAATAAAAATAAAACAAGCAAATTCAGCACATTGCATTTAAAAAAAGTATTAAAAACCTAAACCATTCAACCATCTGCAGACAGCATATTACAAAACATTAGTCTTTGAATCCAACCAACAGATTGTGGTCTGTAAAATCGAGATAGCAACAGAATTAAAAATTTCCATTATTTACAACGAAGTTCAAGTAGTATAACAAGATCACATCTTTACAACAGGTTCTCTCTTGGCTTCAGATGAGAATGCCGGGAACAACTTTTCTTTCCCGAGTTAACAACATTCAATGACTAGCATAACAACAGTCTCCGAGTCATTCTGAAAAGAGAGAAAAAAAGTAAAGATCTAATAAAACTACAAACTAACGTCTATAAAGGACAACATGCAACTTCGAAAATTAACAAAAGATAAACTATTTAATTAATGGTCACAAAATCTTGACTAAAGCCTTCCTTATGCTTCATACTGTTTGCAATCAAAATTTGAAGAAAATATATCGAGTAGTTTGGGTTTTTATGGCATACAAAAAAAAAATGGCATTTGTTCTATTTATCTAGATCAGTGGTGCGCAAACTATTTTCATTTCCCACCCCCCCCCCCCTCACTTTGTGTAAAATTTTGTTGTGACCCCTCTGGAGGTGTGAAAACCATAGTCGCGACACCTCTGGGGATTGCAACCACAATTTTTGAAGAAAAGCCTTATCTTTTTTGTCAAATAAATTTCTTTGACTTTAGCGACCAACAAAAATTTTCTCACAACCCCTTTGGGGGTCGCGACCCACGGTTTGCGCACCACTGATCTAGATAATATTGTTGCAAAAATCGTCAGGTGGATGTACGTGAATGTAATCCAACCAGCAGGATAAAAAAAAATTCGATGGGAGGATGTCTCTGCGAAACGCCCGCTGGGATTGAGGGGGCGTAGACTTACTTACCTTACTCAACTGTGACTTTCGGTGACTAAAGTAGCTCTATGTGACTATTAACTCTATAATCTATAGTGGCTATTTGTCTAGTGTGACTATGTGACTCTATATAAAATTCTTTGTGATTTTCACCAACTTTGCAACTCGACTGCGACTAAACCATAATTAATTAGATTCTAAAATTATTTTTACAATCTTCAATGTCCACCTTCCTTTGTTAGATGAAACTAAAACCAACTCTCTATGTTATTTAGTTGCGGAGCTATAAGCGTTTAACTTTAGCACAAAATTTGACGCAATTCAACAATTCTTGAGTAATATTTCGATTGAACCTCAGATCGATGAATGAATTGCCTTAGTCTGTATGCGCGTGCATCAATCATTGTGATGTCATCAAAATTTTTAGTGACTTTCACCAACTTTGCAGCTCGATTGCAACTAAATCGTAATTCTAAATTCTTTTTGCAATCTTCAATGTCCACCTTTCTCTGTTAGATGAAACTAAAACCAACTCTCTGTGTTATTTGGTTGCGGAGCTAAAAGCGTTTAAAAATACCATGGAAAAGCATAATTTTTTCCTTTCCTAACACACCATTAGACCACTATGAAGAGACGTCAGTCTATGTAAAAAAAATAAATCTTTACTCCACAAAGACTTTTTGCAAACTCAAAGCACAGGTTTGCGAACTTCCCCACAAAAGTAAGAGAGGTCCATGAAAGTCAACTTACAAGAAAGGTTAAAGAAGGGTCCTCCCCCTTCCGGCCAGGCTCTCACATCGTTCAATGGACCGATCTCTCTTACTTTTGTGGGGAAGTTCACAACACACAGGTAATAAAACTAAACAGCACTTGAATAAATTAACAACAGATATGACCACAAAATCTTAGTCACAGCACTTTCAGTAGCGCCCAATGTCTTATTAGCCCAACAGACTCACTCTTGGTTTGAAATAGTTTGCTTAAACTTCGATAGTTCAACTATCGATACTGCAGGTGTTCTTCCAGTCGATACTATTGATTGTTTCAGTCGGTAGTTCCGAAAACAAGATACTGTCGACTTGGTTTCAATACTATCATAGTCTATTGATGTTTAGGGAACACTAGTTTGAAAGCTAGCTTTTATGCCTTTTCTAACTGGAAGAGACGTCTCATAGTAATCTCCAGAAGGTTTTTGATATTTCCCACTCCTAGTAAAGATAGGTCCACCATTCATGAATTTTCTAGAAGATTTCTTTTATCGTCAAAATGGTCCCCAAGATTAGCATGTCAGGGAAACAACTTTACAACTTTGTAACAATATTTTTAGGCTGGTATACTTTCTGCGGTAGCATGGTGCAGAAATCCTTCAAAATGCCGTCTACTGAATTTGGCGCACAGTAAATTACTGGGTAGCAGATACTCTCTAAGAAAGGGTTTTTCAAAATTAATTGAAATTTTAACATTTTTCTTCAAGCAATTTTTCTGAGCAAATTATCATACAAAAAAACATTTTTAAAACACATTAAATCTTCAAAATTAGCTTTTCAGCGATACCAATTTTATCTCTGTGTAATCTTTAATTTTAATATTTTTTCCAAAATTAGCTTTAAACTTATGGATATAACCTTTATATAATCGCATGCAACAAAACAGCAAGATTGTGAACATAAACAAAGTGAATATTTTAATAGCTTGTGTGTGATAGAGAAAAAATAAATATTAAATTTTTCATTTAATTACTTTGATATATTTCAGAATGTTGGTTGTTTTAGGTAGATTCCTTATAGGAAGTCTACTTATTGCAATGGTGCTCATGACACGACTTCCAGAAACTTTCTGTAGATCTTCACCGATCATGACCCATAGAACCCAAAACCACCCTTCATTCAAAAGTATATATATAAACTTTTTTTGCCTATGTTATCTTCTGAAAACGATAAATGGCATAATTTTGATTTGATTTTAACCGGCGTGGGATATACTGTAAAGATAGTGAAAATCTCGGACGAGTTTGTAAATGGGCTATCCAGAGCAAAAGGAGGGGGGGATGATGGAGAGGTAGAAATTTTAATTTCCCAATAATTCCTTTACAATTAAAAATAGAAAGAAAATTCAAATGAGGCGAATTATCACCTTTATCATAACCAACAATTTTTGCATTTAAAGTTTTTCAATAGCTGCAATTGCTTAGAAGTTACAAGCTGAAAAGGGATTTTCCCTCCCTTCCCCTCCTCTCCCTCTAACTTAAAGTATCTCTCAACCTATGCATGTCACCCCCCTTGTTGGAAAGCCCTCGTCATTTGCAGTCTCTTCCACCCTCTTTCATTCTTGCAGCTCTAATCCTTATAAAAATAGAGGGTGAAATGTACTTTTCCTTATATTTCCGGACTAAAGGAATCTATTATACCCTTGCCTTCCGGCTTGCCGTAGGGGATATTTTTGGCCAGCATTTTGCCTTTAAATTGCATGATTAAAAAATCGTTGAGCACAGAATACAACGGCTGATAAAATCAAGCCTAAAGCATTACCACGCTACATTGTTTCACCTTCCAGGTTCAAATCTCCCTCTCTTTTTCCGCTTCGAGCATCTGAGTGATAGGAGATAAAAGTCATGACACAGCATTTATTTAATTCAACGTTGAATAAAAAATAAAGTTTTACAAAAACTTTTATTAACCCTTTCTAAGGCCGTGAGAAAATACTTCCCACCAAATTCATCAATTTTTTAAGGGTGGCGTAAGTTCTCGCCAAATTTTTCGATGAAACAAAAACCTAGACACTCCAATTTCTTATCTCAAACCATAACGAAATGTCTTGCCTTGGTAATTAATTATTAATTAATAAAATTAATTAACAAAAAATAATGTCATCCAATAAGCTAAATGAATTTCGTTTCTTAAAGTAATTTCAATACCTAAGTTATTTTATTTTACCATTACTAGAAAAAAATGGTCTTATGAATGGTTAATATACTTAGAATTGGAATATGTTTTTACCATCAAAAATATGGGCGTCAAAGCAAAGTCAAAAAAGTGTGAGCCACTGATAGAAATTCTCTAAATAAATAAGCATTTTAATCACGCTCAAAATATATTCAAATTAGGGAGCTCTCCCCCTGCTCGATGATACTCACCAACCCTCCAGAAGGATTACATAGCAATCCTCCCAGGTTTGCTATGCAAACCCTGCTCACTTCACTCACTGCAATGAGGGCACTGTGCATCCTAGCAAGAAACATTTACGGTCGAGCTTAATAGATTTGATTCTGATGCTCTATTTTAAATCAGACAGAATAAATTTGTTGGCCTTGAAGATCTTTTTTTTTTTTGTAATCATTTAGATGACAAATTGAACATTCAAATGAAGCTAACAAAGAAAATTATGAAATTGCGAAAATAAAGCCAAATAAGAGATTTAAAATATATAAACAGAATCCTGAAAACAAATCTTAAGAACTCAATTTGCCGTTTTGTTGCCAAGTTCGCCATAATCGTACCAACCATCACAAAGGAAAAAACTTTCAGAATTTCCACATTTGGCAAATAGTCACCAAAAGAAATCTCGTGACTGCATGGTATTTTTAAGTCTGACCAGCAAGTTGAAACAAATTATTTCTCCTTCTTTTTGAACGCCTTTCAAAACTTGCTTCAGTTGATTCATTTGCATGTTGAATTCGTTTTCTTTGATTGTTTTGATAATATTTAACAGCATGGCTGAGATTTATTATTAACTCACTGAAAAGAAGGCTCAGACTAAATCACACTCCTTTATTTACATTTGGAAAGTGAAATCACGTGACCCACCAATTACTATAGAAATTGCCAAATCCTGTAACTAAATAATGCATTTTTGGGATAGATAGATATATATTATAGATAAATATTTATATACATGTTTAATGAATGTTAATAAATTTTCTCGATTCATTGTGCCTTAATTTTTTTATAAGTTCCGTTCTCAACTATTCACATTTTTATGATTTTGTTTTGAGGTTCACAAAAAATATTAATACTATAATTATTAATATTATAATTATATTTAAAAAATGTTTTCTACTTTTTAATACACAAACAAAAGGGCATCTTATCAAAAATTATACTTTTATTGTTTTCCACTTTTTAGTCTTTAATATATGGACATATCTTCTCCTCAGATGACTTGAAAAAGAGGGTTTCTTCCTCAAAATCCTCATTTTAAAATTGCATATGAGGTTTTCTGTTACCTACAATCTAAAGGTTAAAGAAAATTTGAAGCCCCTTATTACTTTTCAAAACACTGATAATCCCTGAATTACAAGGCTAGATTATCATACAGGCAACTCTGGGAGGTCCCGAGAATTTTTTGAAGTATTTTCCAGTTAATTTTATTTTGTGCTCTCATTTAAAGGACGTAAAAAACCGTATTCAAATTAAGTATCATTTAAATTACAGAACAGTATTATTAGAATTTTTTTTATGCTTGCAGATCAGTCTGGCCCACTTATTATTACTATTTACAGGGTTATTATAGTCAACAGCCCTGGAAAAAATTACATTAGTTAAAAAATTTTAATAATTTGTTTATCATTTTGTTTAAGATTACCTTTAAATTCAATATGCAAGAATTTTTTATATACCTAACAAATAACTCCTGACAGTGATCTTCACAAGTTAATTTAAAAAAAAAAAATCGTCAATGTTTCTTACATTTTTTTTTAATATCAAAGAGAGCCCAGTCGACCTAAAAGGTTTTAGAGCATTATGTGGCTCTCCGGGGAACAGCATTTATTAATCTCAAATACAACTCATATAAATTTACATGCAAGAAACAAACGCTGATCTCAAAACAATAAAGTCCAAACAAACAAAATACAACACACAAGACGAACATGAAGAGAAAAATAAGTAAATAAAAAATAAATAAATAATTACAAATAAAGAAACTGAAAAGATTTAAAGCCAATTTCCATTTAACAATCCCCAGAGCTCAGAACATGGTCGACAACACTCCTGGAGACTTCACAACATCTCTGGATTCTGAGCAGTGAACATTTATTATTTAATACATTTTTAAACCAGATATTTTTGAACCTGTTACAAGGTTTAGTTAGAAGATATTTCAATGTGAAAGCACAATCAAAAACGTAGTGGTCGGCATAACTAGGTTTCCCGCAAAAGCACATTAGGCTAATAGCTAACTTAAATCGATGAAGATAAGAAATGAAAGGACTATGACCTACAAAATAAATTAAAAATTTATTAAAGGTCAAAAGCTCATGGTCTGATGAAGGCAAAAACTCAGAAACTCTTCTACCAGTTTTAGAATCAGTCCAGAAAAAGTTCCTTACATTGAAACTGCTTATATATAAATTAAAATAAATAAAAAAAAAATATGGTTTTAGAAGTTGGGGAGTAGGGCAAAATTTGACTGCCTAAGGGACCTTAGAAGGTTTAATCCATCCTGCTGAATTAGAAGAAAATAGTAATCTTCTTCGATACATGCACAGAAAATCAAATTCCTCATTATCTGAAGTTCTCATTTTAGCAACGACTCATAAAAGTTCCCTCGGCACATAAGAACTAGTTTAAAAAACATTTTTGTAACTATTTTCCAATGAAAATAATGACAAAAGTTATTGATAATTATTTATTATTTTTAAAATATTGAATTTCATCTTAAACTAACAAAAAAATTGCAATGCTTTGTAGGTGACTTTCATTTTAATGTGGCAGGTGTTTTTGAATTTTTTTTATTTGAGAAGGTGGATGAACAACTCTTAAATTATCAAAAGTTAATTACTTGAATTTTTAAGTACTTTGTAGCAAATATTTTAAACATTTAAAGAAAAAAGAAACGTAAGCATTCTTTGGGAAATTTATTTCAATTAAAGTTGGTCAATCAGTAAATGGTATTTTTTGTTTTTTTTCCTCCAAAAATCTGAAGATGGCAGCTCTTTAGTGATTCCAAGTCTGACCAGTAACGAAGTCAATGAGAGCAGGGTCCAAATGAATGGGTAAGATGGCTTTTCTGTTCAGTGGATTATCCACAATAATTTTCTCTGAATACTAGATACAATTAAAATAAAATTCTCTTGGTACAGTTTCAACTGAGCAAAATAAGGTCCTGTTAAAACTCAATGGTTCAGCATTTTTACTGTAAGTTTGTTTCTTATACAATCACGAACAAACATGTTGTCCGATTCTCCCCCATTGAGGAAGATTTTTGTATGGGGTATTCAACTGTAGTTGATAAATAATAATCTGGAGAAAATTTGAGACCAATTTCATTACACTCGTCCTCCCTGTCGGGGAGATTGTGCCCCCCTGTCGGGCAAATCACCCTCGTCAGGCAAACTCTAGCGCCATTCCTGCTGAACACATCACTGCATGATAATGTTTTAGGTTTGATTTTTTTAAAAATCTGCCTTTATACTATTTTTTAAAATTTACTCTTCATAATAGCAAAGATAAAGTGCACACAAAAATGTGCTTGATATTGTCACAATGCACAATTTGTTGAACTGCAGTAATGAAAACAATGAAAATATAGCTGTAAAATATTCTCAAAAATACTCTGAAAAAATTGTATGGGGATAAATTTTTCAAAGTTTACCGAGATTATGCCAAGAAATAAACTAAAGTATGTATTGTATGTCCTCGGATTCCGAAACCCTTTGCGCTTTTGTGCATGCACCAGTCGGAATTATTTTCATCAAAATAGGAGAAAAGCGAAGAATGGAAGGGGAGATGTTTACATTTTACTTAGTGTTATCTAACAAAGAACTTCGATGTAACTAAAGTAACAGGAAGAATTTGGAAGCCCTTCTAGGAGGGTGCCTTTTTTTTTTTTTTTTTTGACCGAATCAGATCGGCAATAGTTCTAGACCATCTTTTGATGGCAATTTTTCTTTCTTTTTTTAATACGGATTGAAAAGAACTTTGGAATGAATAGGGGATAATAGCCTTTGTAGGTGAAAATTCCCAAAAAATCAAAGAACTCCGGAAATGATCTCATCTGACTTATTACCCGATACCCCTTTCCAGTATAAAATCGTCCAAAAGTGCTATCCTCAGGATATCTGGTTTGACAGCAGTTTTTGTGAAATGTATTAAATATTTTCTTGAATTATAATTGTCAGTGTAATTTCGCCCTGTAGCTTTATTATTGGACAGCCCTCGTAATATTTTGGGTTTGATTAATCTGCCTTTATATCATTTTTAAAAATTTACTCTTCACTATAGCAATGGTATGTAACAAAAACAATGAAAAACATTGATGTAAAATATTCTCAAAAAAATTGTATGGAAGTAAAGTTTTGAATCATTAAAGTGGTGCAAGAATGGTTTTGTGCAATAATATGCCAAGTTATTGAGGAAAAATGTTGACATTTTGTTTCATTTTTAATTAAAATTTTGAAAAAAAAAAACCTTTCTTTGTGAGCACCTACTATAACTTGGTGCATAGTAGTATAATATATTTCTGTACATTGCTACACTTTTATTGAAGTTTATGATGATAGTTTTGTAAAATGAAATGCAATAAGTATGCATTATTCACGTTTAAAAAATTTTTGTCCCAAGCCAACAGTGAAATCACACATTAAGAGATTTCTGCTATCAGTCTATTTGGTAATCTGTCATAGTCCTGGTCTGGACGTGACGCTCAATCGAAGTTTTACTGTACTCTTAAAATTTCAGAGACACCATTAAATACAAAAATTTCTGAAAGTTTGCTGTATATGCATCTCAAAAAAGAATGCACATTTACCTTATAAATTGGTATTTTCATTCTGTACTAACTGCTTTGGTTTGACTGGTACAGGAGGTTGAGGCCTCGGCGGTTTGGATTTCTCTACTTCTCCAGATCGAGGACTGACAGGAAGAGGACTGGAACTTGCCTGGCCAGATTCAGATTTGCTTTCTGAAGGTTCACCAGAAGCTGCCGTCAACCGAGGAGGTCGCTCGGGTGGTTTTTCTTCCTTCTGATTCACTAGAAAGTCAAATCGATTCATTTTTGAAGTAGACCTTGAATGCTGCAGGCCAGCTGCAGAACTGTTCTCGGCGAGGTCACGAGGTTGATCATCTGAGTCGACCTTTGTCTGCTTCACATGTTCAGCAAGAGATGTTAAATTCTCAGAACTGGAAAACTTGGAGCCCTTTACGGGTCGTTCTGGAGGCGGGACAGACGGCCTCTCGATATGGCTCCGGGTCATAGGGTCGGCTGCACGGTTTCCACTTGTCCGAGAGAGTCTGGGATTGTTCACGGATTGCCGCAAAGACTTGCGATCCAAGGAACACGAAGAGTAGCTTGGTTTATCTGGAATGGCAGGTTTCTCTGGTCGGAAGGCAACGGCTTCACCAGAAAGTGAGATCACATTTTCGTTAGGACGTCTCAGCACTTCAATGGGAATCACATTTTCATTAGGACGTCTCAGCACTTCAATGGGAATCACATTTTCGTTTGGATGTTGCAGCACTTCAATGGGAATCACAGTTTCTTTCGCTTCATCAGAGGCTGAAGTACATTCTTTAGGTGAGGTGTTATCAGTGAGATCTATCAGTTCCCCAACTGGATCATCAGTCATTTTGGGAGCGGGAGGCAGAGGAGCTGTAGGTTTTTTTAAGTTCTTGTGAGGAGAACGAGGACTTGGACAAGGGTCCATGCTAAAGGGAACAAGCAAATAAATTACAACAGTATATCGATTAACATTAAAAAACTTAATGCTAAATCATAAACATATGTTATTTTAACATGATAATATTTATAGGCTAAATACTATCTTTAAATTGTGGCATGCTGAATTCGCAATGCGACCTGCGTGATAAAAAAGTCATTCAGTTTGGTCAACAGGGCTCTAGCAGTAGCTCTAGATCTAATGGCAGACCATTAGAGCTAGAGATATCACTTGTATGCTACACTTGTAGAGTTACCATTGATAAGTAGTTACTTTTGGGGTAGTATGCACTCACAAAGAAAGAAGATTTCAAATTTTTAATTTATTCAAAATGAATCGAAATTTTAACATTTTCCCTCTATAACTTCAAAGCATATTACCGAATGAAAGCTATACTCACACCTCCTTAAAATTTTTTAAAAATTAGTTTTTCAGAGATACCAATTTTATTTCTGTACAATTTTGCTCTAATTTTAATAAATTTTAACGATACTTTTCATTGTTTTAGATATTGCATTTAAGCACATGCATGTCGACATGATATTATTCAATGATTCTTTAATAATGTTCTCAAACAAATAATTTCTTTAGCTCAAAAACACGAAACTTTCTGACACATTTACAATGCCATTTTTTTTCATGGTGCACAGAATTTGCTCACATCACCATTGAAGTGCTAAAGAATGGAACTGTATTTTTATAATTTTTCTCTTAATAACTTCTTGAGTTATAAAAGATCATGTCCCAATAGCGACCTTTCACAAACCTTAACATAGTGAAAATTGCCTCCAATGCCAACTTTGAGCCCTTTTCTGACTTTAATAAAAGATTAAAAAAAACACATTGAGCTCAGTTAGCAAGGACCTCAATTGATAGAGGACTGGATAAATGAGGTTCTAATGCAACCTCAATTTTTTACAATATCTGAATTATATATTTGCTATAAAGCAAAATTTGAAAAGAATAGTAAAATCTGGAACACAATCACCTCTTCATAACCTAGTACATACCTTGCCAAGGTTAATGAAGGTTGCCTTGAATTTTATTTTAATCAAATCTAGCATCCAGAAGAAACTATTGTGGATAATCCACTAAACAGAAAACCATCTTACCCATTCACTTGAAGATTCCCATTCACTTCATTACTGGCCAGACTAGGAATTACACAGCAGCTGCCATCTTCAGATTCTGGGAGGGGGAAAAACATTCACTAATTTACCAACTGGAACAAATGGCTCGCGCAAAAAGTATTTACATTTTTTAAACTGTAGAAAATATTTGCTACAAAAAACTTAATGTGTTAACGCCCCAAAAAATACCCTGAAGTTTATGGTAAATGTTCTGGAAATGGCAAAAACATTATCTTCTGCTATTTATATCCGACTTCAGATTTGCTAATACAAATTGTATCATCAGATTCAAGAAAATAGCCTTTTTTATATAAAAATAATTTATTTGGGCTATTTACATAATATGTACAAATAATTGTTGTCCATTCAGACATTTGTTTCTAATTTGTCAGATTAAAATATTAATAACACTTTCAATCGTTTCGCATCTCGTGCGACAGTCTGTGTCTCGCGCCAAAAACAACTTAAAATAACTAATGAAACTGTATTAGCTCTAGTAGGTTCAAATATGCCTCATTCAAGCCAGACGCAGTTTCATTACAAAATAGCCAAGAATCTTAACTCACCTGGAAAGAACCAATCACAATACGATATCAGTGTTTCGATAATGGAAGTATGCAAACTAGCAGTTGACATATTCATTCTGAAAACAAAAAGTTTTTTTTTTTAAATATACTATATAAAGTAAATAATATAGACAGTGTGTTTCAAAATTATCTGTCAAAAATGAAAGGGTAGAGAAACAAGTCGTTTTCGCAATAGAACGTGGGGTCGGAAATGCAAATGCTACAGGGGGCTCTTTGACGTTGAATTAGTGAAAGAAAAGGATGCACCAGAGGAAATGTATAACACAAATTGAATGGATGCAAATTTACAATAGCACAACAACCCAATTTCGTGAATAACAACATGCAAAGCGCATACAGCCTCAGACGGGAAGTCCTTTGAATACTTGTATTAAGCATTCCAAAGGCTTGTTGTTGATTCTGCATCATACTTGCCATTATCATGTCTGTCAAGCCAGATACGACTTGTAATGCTGTCATTCACGAAACTGGATTGCTTGCTATTGTAAATCTGTATTCCATCCAGTCAGTGTTGTACACTTCATCGGGTGCATCCTTTTCTTTCACTTAATTCACCGACACCACCGATTCACCCTTCAGCGAATCTCCTCTGCATTTCTGACTCCATGTTTTATTGCAAAAATGAATTGTTTCTGTGTACCTGACCTACCCTTTCATTTTTGCCAGATATTTTTGAAACTCCCTGTATTTTTTGTTTAAAAGAACATTATTCATACCACTGGATATTGATGTCTCAATTCAAAGGGAACTTTTGGAGCAAAAATGGAACTACATCAAATTAGCCTTACTAATAAAATTATTTTGAAATGAATTAAAGTTTTAAACACACGAGCAAGTTTGGAAATGAGACAAACAGTTATAAGTTTAATCTTTGTGACATTTTATTTACATTGTCTTCAATTAATAATATAAAATGAGGTTTTAAACATCTTATATGAAAATTCATTAGATAACCTGTGTCAATTTTCATGTTTTCTAATTTTGAGTTTCAAAGTTTCCACAAACTTTGTCTTTAAACAACCATAAATAATTTTAAATAAATCAGTTCTGCAAAGATTTTAAATTACTTTCAACTGAAAAAGTTATTTAATTGCCAAAATATCTTTCTCCTAACTAATAACTTTTTATCTGATTTTTTTTTACCGAATCGCAGTTTGGAAATATTAATGGAGAAAATCAGCCTAGCATTTTACAAAATAATCAGAAATATAGAAGGGATGCGTATAATATGAAACATCAAATTTTTTAAAATCAAAATTGCTTAAAATTGGAGGGGGGGGATTGGATTTTTAGTAAGCCTGTTACCATTGAAAAGATTTTAACAATAATAGGGAGCTATCATAAATTATAACCCTTTTAGTATCTCACATGAAAGCAAAGATTTATTTATCATACAGCCATACAAATCATACACATGATGCTGAATGAACTTAAAAGTTATGTTTTTAAACCTCAGTCTTACTTCCCTTCTCAAATTAAAACTAATTAATGATTTTAAATTTTCCACATTTGAATCATGACTGTCATTTATCCAATTTAGTTTAGTTTAGTTATTTAATGTGCACCAGGTTCCAAACATGGCAGAAATATAAAACTTAGAATATTTTATTTTCCAAATTATTTTACAATTTGATTTAAAAGAATCATGCTCATAACATTTTGTGCAATGTTCCTAATTAGTATAAGTTTTTCATAACTAAATTGGGGTTCATTAAATAATTACTCAATATTGGTAACTAATCTGTTTATCATTGATTAATCAATGATCAATTTGATGATCAATTACCCCAGAGTGGAAGAGTCTTCTGTTGGAGACCAAATTAAGTTAGGAGCCATAACAATTGCAATGTTTTGGGAAGACATCTTGTTTGTATCCACATTTTCAAGCAACTTGGACAGGAATTTTACAACATATCTGCAAAAAAGAAATAAGCATTAATATTAAAAGATGACTAGAGAATGCTTAGTTGCGAGTAAATAATAAAAATAAATGAATATTAATAATAAAACAGAGCTTTTCATACTTTAACTCAATTTTTCTTCTTGTGAAAACTTCTCAAAAACGGAAAACAACTTCTTCAGAAATTTTAGATTCAATTGGCAAAATGCATTTGCCAAAGAATGTTAAAGGTATATAAAATGAAGATTATAATTCATATCAAGAAAATTATCTTTAAAATTTACATTAAAACTATAATTTGATCCAACTTCTCAAACTCAAAATAAGGAATAAATGCCAAATTTAGACTGGTATCATAACTTCAATTCTATAAAATATTTGAGAACTCACAGAATATTTGACAATATGTAAAAGAAACATAGTATTAAAATTTGAATATTACGGGAAATATGAGCATTTGTAGTAAATAATGTTTTACTGTGCATACGCAAAATGTAGTTCTATATAATGTCAACAGATAGTGTCATCAAAAGCTAATCTAAATAAGACATAAGAAAGGTGCAGTTCAGATCCAGGCCGTAGCTTTTTCGAGAAAACGTCAGGATAAAATCATAAAGCAAGTGTTTCGTATTAACATGTAATTTAACTATCAATCTCTTTAATACAATATTTACACAGAGTAGTATAATGGTTACAGAGCAGATAAATCACAAGCTATCACAGACCCTTGCTACATGCAATAAACTTGTGATTTATCTGTTTTGTAACCATTATACTACTCTGTGTAAATATTGTATTAAAGAGATTGATAGTTAAATTACATGTTAATACGAAACACTTGCTTTATGATTTTATCCCGACGTTTTCACAAAAAATCTACAGCGAGGACCTGAACTGCTCCTTTCTTATGTTTTTATTTTGGATTTGCGATTTCAGAGGCATTTCAGATCACCTAGGTTTTTGTTAACTCCAGTTCGATTAACCCTTTATAAGGCCATTTTTTTCTAGTAGTATAATAAAATAACTTTTGTATTGAGACTTAACTTAAGAAAAGAAATTCATTTAGCTTATTGCATTACATTATTTTTTGTTAATTAATTTTATTAATTAATAATTAATTACCAAGTCAAGACACTTCGTTATGGTTTGAGATAAGAAATTCAGGGATGAGATTGACAAAAAAGCAAAAAGACTGAAATCATACACAAGCAAAAAATTTGTACCATAATTTATACGCGAAAGATGTTTTAAGAAGTAAAACATCAGAACATGCAACATGAAAATATTACTCTATAATAATTAATAACTTAATTATTTAGAATTCAGTACATATAAATAAGAAAAAGAATATTAAGTTATTATTAAACCATTAACATTAAAAGTTAACAAACAAGTTTAACACATCATCAGGGCCATCAGAAAATACAAAATTAGACATTAAAACATATTTACCACCTGTACATCACTCAGATGCAACATTCACCCAACAGAAGTTTGAGAAGAATTATATTTAATAGTCTTTTGATAAAAGTTAGCTCAAAAAATAAATAAAAATAAGGACAAATAATTTCTTTTGCTCATATACTGAAATGTTTTATTTCTTTTATTTTTATACATTTTTGCAAAAGTAACAGCACAATGATTTTGCACCTTATAAAGTGAGAGGGGTCAAGAAAGTGTACAGTTACAATTACAGATTCATTTAGCATTATTGTTATTTGAAACAACTCCTTAATTGTTAAAGAAGTGGTTTTCTTTCGTTTTTTTATTTGTGTGGCTTTTGTGGTAACAGATCTTCATTAACATGCTTCACCCCCTTGTTTTGGAGGGCTCCTATTTTTGACAGATTTTTCTTCAATAAAGGATATGTTTCATCCTCTGCAAGTTTATTTTCAGTAGAGGCTAAAGTTTTTGCACAGTCTGCATTAGTATCTCTGTCTTTAATTACTGGCATAGTTGTCGGGACTACATTATCTCTAGAATGCCTAAGTAAATCATCGGTTTTATTTTTTATTTTGAGATATTTTTTATGTCTTATTCTCTGCTTTTTTGCTGCATTTGCACACAACTTTTTAGTTGCCTCTTTTTGACAGGAGTTTCTTTTTTTTATGTAGTTTATTTATTGGTTTTTGTCCCATTCTTTATTTCTTCATCTTGGTACGCCCTACAAGATGACCTTAAGTTTTCAACTAATTCTTTTTCAACATGTTCATGCAAAAAAATTTTTTTTTTTGCAAAATATGCCACAGAGGTTTTGTTTTCTGCAAAAAGGTGGTACTTAATACTTTGAATGCCACTGAATATTGGAATGTTCATCCTTGTAGCGCTTGCTGATATAATGTCGATTCGTCAGTAGAAGATGATTCAGCTAGTTTCCTAGCCGGTGGAGTTAAGCCGCACGGTCCAGCATATTTTCCCAGAATTTTCTTTCAAAAATGGAAGATAGGAATGTTTCTTTTCTTTGTGTAAAAGCGGAATTTTCAGAAAAATAAAGAAAATTTTTGCGGAGAAAAAAAAATGGAATTTTGAGACAGAAAAAGACAAAAAAGCGGAATTTCTCCAAAATAACAAAAAAGCAGAAATCCACCAAAATGCGGAAGAATCTCATCCCTGGAAATCAGAAAATCCAGGTTTTTGTTTCATCGAAAAATTTGGCGAGAACTTAC
>BGPR01014841.1:22473-38176 GCA_013235015.1 Araneus ventricosus
AGATATCGAATATCCCATTGTTTACAATATTTCAGACAGTAGGTTTAGAAATATTTCGCACAGGATATTTAGGTTCAAATAATTTATTTTAATCTATATTAGAAATATTTTTTTCTTATCTTCTAAATATATATAAATAAATTATTCACCTATTTATTATATGAAAATGACTTTAAGGATTTCATATCGAAAATCTGAAGAAAATTTATTTAATTAAAAATTTTTTTCACATATCAGATTTTGTATGTCTTTAGTAGTATGTAAAGGAATCGAATATCCTATCGAATTTACTCTCTTACAGTGAAGATTTGAAGCCTTTTTCTAGTTATAAAAGTAACTGGCCACTCTCGACGACCTATGAGCGGGTTAGCGGCCCGTACCCACTTTATTCAGCGCTGTCCCTGCCACCTTATTGCTTCACGTCTCTCAGACACTAGGGTAGACCGGGGCCAGTTGGCCATAGGGGCACGTTGGGCGAGTTGGCCATAGGGACACGTTGGTCCAGTCGCGATATTTTTAATACTATTCGGAATTTAGAGCTGCCATTGTAAAGGAGTGTGTATTATCCTGCTTTCCTTCTTCCACATCAGCGTCATTGAAGAAGAGCATTCATTAAAAAATCAGCCAGAATTTTATAATTTTTGCTAAGCTGATTAAATTTCCTCACTTATGAATAATCGTTTTTTTCTTTGCTTATAAATTATAATTTCCATTTTTACAAATAATGTTCAGAAGGATTCATTCGACATTGTTACTTTAGGGCTTGTTTGCTTATCGAAATGCTTTCAGAATAAATTCCTACACTCATCAGAAACAAAAATGGCGATATGGGGCTGGTTGGGCCATTTCGCATGGGGCACTTTGGCCCGCGCTGCTACACAGGATTTATCAGGATGTGCTCTATAGAAATATCTCTGAATATGTGGGATGGAATTGTACCAGATTTATTATGCAAGATACTTGTTATGAAAAACTATGCGGAATCAATTTTGATTATAATTACACGATACTATTTGACGATGACCATGAAAGCTGTATCTCAGTTTCTATTGAATAGAAATGCACAAAATTTGTATATAATACACATAATGTGTATAATAACACAACTACGTTACTTAAATTAATCAAGTATAATAATATAGAAGAATGTTTTGTGATAGTCGCTTCCTGTTAGTAGTGGTTCAACATACCCCGCAGTCGGGGAAGGTTGGGTCAAGCGACTTGGTGTCAATTTGAGGTTTTAATATTAGTTAATATATTCAAATTTTACTATGGCGAATTTTTTCTGAAGGTTCACTAATAGTATCAGCTTAAAAAATTTTTAAAAATTTTGATTTCTCTTTTTTTAAAAACATTCTTCGAGAGAAAAACGGCCCAAACTAGCTCCGATCTACCCTACTTTTATCAGTTTTAAATAATGCATGAAGATCAGTGGAACAGGCTATAAAACCATAGTCGATTTCATATTCATTGTAGACAACATATTCCTTTAAAACTGTAAAATCTTTCAATAAACCTCATCTAGTTGTAATGTTTTGTATAAATTTTTCACGAATTTCGACATAAAAGTCTTCAGATACAGAATGAAACCGCCCTAACTAAAGAGTTTCAATCACTTACAATAGGTATTTTAAAATATTTTTTGACGCGCCATTATGATGGAACTGTTGGGATCTATATATTTAAAATAATATGGTGAATCCCTCAGACAGTTCCCTAGCCCCAACCACCTAACCTATTTCAGCATTTTTTTCATTTGAAAGGTAATGACGTCTAGATATGTCATCAAGGGTCGCCTGGTCCCCACCTCCTATTTTCGAACCATCCATTTCCATATTCGTTAATAAACCCCATAGAAGTGTAATGTTTGTACAACTTTCTCAGGAACTCCTGCTCGAAAGTCTCCAGATCCATAAATACAGAATAATATCGCGCTAAATAAACTGTTTCCATTACCTACAATAGGTATTTTACTATATTTTTGACACGCCATGTTGATGAAAATACAAACACTGAAAAATACTATTTTAAATTTTAAAAATTTAAGCGGAGCATTCTGATTGGTTAGTTAGATTAAGAAAGTAATGGAATAAATTGGAAAAATCGGTCCAGTTGTTGAGGCACAGGAGCTCCGTCAAAATTTTATTTCGCAATATCTCTCAAAAATGCAGGAAGGCGAGTGACATGCCACTATTGATGACTTATCTTGGCGTCATAAGCTTTTATATGAAACAAAAAGGATTGAAATCGGTTCAGTGGCTGGGGCTGGGTGACTCTGTCAAGGTTTTTTTCCCTTTAGGAAATATATAGAGAAGTATTGTTTTTCGATTTCTCCCTAAAATGGAGGGGGTGACCATTGATGGCGTATCTGAACGTCATATGCTTTCATATGAAATTAAAATTATCGAAATCGGTCCAGTGCTTGGAGCTGGGGTACTGACACTCTGGTTGGGCCAATTGTTTTAAATTTATAGATAATAGAGCAATCTTATTTGTTTTCTGGGAAATATAAGTTAAGGATAATAGTTAAATACATTACGAAATATTCGTCATCCCAGCATACTATTTGACGAAAGAAAAATTATTATAGATGTATCAGAATGTTTAAAATAATTCATTTGATTGAATTCACTTTTTATTTTAATTATACAATATTTTATAATTACTACTATTATAACATCGATGACAAATAATAGTCTATTTTATAACAGGACTTTTAAGCAGAACAAAAATAAACTATTTTTAACAACAAAAAACATTTTAGGCTCAGTTTTCAGAAATGTATATTTAATAATTCAAATTGCTGACTATTCTTTACATAAATGTAATTCTTAACCTGTCTGCCTTATACCATACCACTCCCCGCGGGGGGGGGGGGGGGGCCCCACGAATTCGTGGATAAAAAAGCCGCTGGATAATTAAGCGGTTATTCTCGCTTCTCCTGTGTATATAATAATGGTGAGGTTTGAATTATCCTCCACCAATGACGGCACATACCTCTTTCCATCGATACGACATATCTCAAGAGGGCCTGTGTTGAAAACATGCGGCCTCCATTCCATGACTTTCTGCAATGAAATCGCATGGCAAAAGTGAAGTTACGTAATTTGAGTTATTATTAGTAAGTTATAGTTTTCTCTGAAAGGGAAATATGTGTAATAAAGAGAGACAGGTATTAATAATTAAAGATGGAGCAATATCGCAATCGTATCAGGTCAAGAAGGGGAAATATGTTTTAGTGAGGATTATATGCTGTCTCCAATATCTTCGGCAAAGACGAAAAGTTTATTGGCTGGATCACCAGTTGTTTCCATTTTTTCCAGAGTCTTTTTGACGTCAGGAATTTTTGATAGAATAATTTTTATTTATTTCAAAAGTCTGATAAGAACAGCAAGTTCATCTCCATTAGATGCAAGATCTTGAGGAAGTGAATAGTTGCTAGTTGCTTCTTGAGTAGAAGGAAGTTTCTTAGCGAGGCTTCCAGGAGTAATTACTTGCTTAACGTTCTATGGCGGTATTCCTTAATTGACCTCAATCGGTTTCTTCTATTCTCTGAGTACAGATTGAAGCGAAGGTTTTTCCTGCGATTATTTTGTTTTTGACCTTAGGAAAGTTCGGGAATCCCGGTGGAAGTTGTGTGGGGATCCCAACAATTTGAATATTTCGGCGCAAATTCCAAATTTTTCTTAATCTGATATGTTCTAGAGTCGTTCTTTGAGACACACTACACATTTGACAGTTAATTTGCATCCAGAGCTGTGGTGATTAAACTTTTGGCAGTAGAAACATTGCCCTATTGTTCTTCGCTCGTATTTTTTACTTTAACAATGAAATTGATGTAGTTGAGGGAATCAAGGTTGCAAAATTCTTTGATGTTTTCCGATTTTGGGGCGGGACGTGTCCAATAATGGCCGCTAGGACTCCGACCTTAGTTTTCGAGCTGGCGCTGTAATCGTTCATTAACTGACTTCGCGAGCTTCGGCTGGAAGGGGGTAAATCCACTTATGGTTATACCATGCGAAACAATATAATAAACAAATATCGCATTTTTATTAACATATTTATTGCGTAGTATGCAAAATACTTGAAAGATTGAAAATATTATAACTAGTATTAAAATCATTTTTATCACGCTTTATTATTAATATATTAAAAGATTTTCTTAAGGATATATTTATTTCGAAAGAAATTTTTCATATCATTTCAGTAAAGAATTTATCCTTTTCGACGTAATAAATTCATGCAGGAATAACTGCAATTGGTTTTTGCGAGAAAAACTAATCATTAAATCTTCAAACAGAATAAGCATTCTATTGATTTCAGCCCGTTTGCAACAACTTTTATTTTATAATTTCTTTCCAGAAAATTTATGTGATGCTTAAATATTTGAAAAAAAATCAGAAAATTTAACAGAGCAAGAGGGAATATTTAATCATCTTTCGATTGGAAAAATACACATCACCCTTGAGCATTGGTTACATTCCAAATTGCGCTATTTCTACTTTGAAAAAATAATATGTAATTACGTTCTTGCAGTTTTTGCGGTGTTAAAGAAAATTGCAATAATAAATTGGTCGTTTATTTGAAAACATTATTTTTTCAGGAATGATTTAAAGACCTTTAAATTTCAAACGATATTTGCATTAAAAGTAGTAATGGAATTCTAATCATTACGTTACTATTATTTATTTTTGTAAATCACTGATTAATTCGTATTTTTTATAATAATATAATAGCAGCAAAAAATATTGAATCGCAATGAGAGTTTTTTTATTTTCCAAAACATTTGACAAATTCAGCATCTCAGCTCGATTTCTGAATGAAAATATACTACAATAAAGATTATTTTTCAAAATGTTCTTATTTTAAACAAAACTAACATTAAACATAAAAATGACAATTTTATATCATAATTAATTACAATGGATGTAGCATAGTTTTAAGAATTGAATTTTGTGTTTAAAAGTAATTTCAGCATTAATAGACAATTACAATTTTTATATTTTTAATTCCAATGAAGTGGTCAAAAGACTGAATTGCTGAAAATATGGTTTTTCTACTTTCATTTGATTTTCAAACACTTTATATATCTATAAAATATTCTAACTGGATGAAATATTTACAACAGAATTAAAAAAGGATATGCTAACTCTTCCGCCAGAAAAAAATGTTTGAGTGGCCTTCATTCTTGCCCGAACTTGTGATAAGTTCAGTTTTGTCTGAAATTATCTGACGTATTTATTTTTAAACTAAAGGATCAGAAATAATGAACATATTTTGTATGACAAAAGATAAGCCCAATATATATAAAAAAATAATATAACCCAAGGTGATCATTTTAATTAATTAATCATTGCAATTAAGAAAATATATAAAAATGGTTAGACGTTTATTTTATTTAAATTATTTATAATGATTAAATGGATTGAAAAATTAACTAAAAGAATGCTTTGGCATGAGAAAATTCATAATAACAACTTAAAATACTAATAAAATCTTAGATAAGCTTGGTACTTTAATCAAATTTAAATCTAATCAGATTATTTAATATAATCTTATATATAGTCTCAATTGTTTCGAATTTTATATTTATACATAAAATACCTTAAAATTTGGTCTAATTGAAGATAAGGTTTTTGGGTATTTGAATTGTTTTTAAATGAAGGAAAAAAATACCCGCATTTATAATCAGTGTTTTAATTTCAGAATTATTGAAATATCTATACGTTTAATTTGTAGCGCATTCTTTTATATTCAATCTGTTGTAATGTGATGTCTAATACCCATTCCAAAATTTCTCTTGTAAGGTCAAACCTGTGTGGTTTGATGAAATAGATCAGAAGGATTGTGTTTCTCTAAACAAAACAGGGAAAAATTAAATAAGATTGGTAACTAAATATCTGTTGAAATTCTAGAATATATTCTGTTGTTTTTATTGATGATGATGTCGTGTCCACAGAGTCAGTCAAATAAAACCATGAATATAAAGAACAGTCTTAGCAATCTGTGTGATCTTGTCGGAGTACAGTTCCTCCGCAGGGGAGAAGCAGACATCCTCAAGACAATCAAAGACGTGTCCTGGAGACAATTCGGTCTCCGGACAATGGCTGGAATGCGCGTACGTTCTTTCGCCGTTCCCAACTATCATCATACCTTTAAAGTGGGAGGTTCTCGGTCTTGTAACTGTATTCGTGAGGTTTCGATTTCCATCGATCCCACAGGGTTAATTGAAGATAAGAGTCATTGGTTTTTGAAGGATAAATTACCCGTCTTTTTATTCAGTGTTTAAATTTCAGAATTATTAGAATATCCATATATATAATTTTTAGTGCATTCTTTTATATTCAATCTATTACACATTCTAAAATCTATTTTGTAATGGCAGACCTGTGTCGTTTTATTATTTAGACATCAAAAAGAGTGTGTCTTTCTAAACAAAACAAGAATAAATGAAATAAGAATGGTTAATGAATATCATCTGTTGAAATTCTTCTAGAATGAATGCTGTTGTGTTTAGTAAGAAATAAATTTAACTTGAAACATTTATTTAAAACTCACTTTTCTTAGTATACAGCGTTGTAGGGTTGATTTCATTAATTATTTACTACTTTTTAGTTTTTAATTTATAATTTAATATTATAAATACCACGCATTCTTGAAATCAGCTCAGTATCAGGTGTGAGTACACGTATAGGACCAAATTTTAACTATGGTAATCACTCAACTGATAATTAAATTCTGATAAAATTAAAATATTGTAATATCTTTGAAAACACACTAATCAGAAAGTGAGTGCAAAATCAATTAAAATATTTGAGATTGAATCGCCAAGAAATCGAGATGTATCGCCAAGACGGTGTTAAAATCTTGCCTAAAACGTTTGCAGCCCTATGAAAAAGTGTTGTCCTACAAAAGTTGTGTCACTTTTTTGCTCGCGCATCTACGTGTTTTTTTTGTTCCTACATTCGAATTTGTGTTTTTTTGTGAATAACTCTAAGTGGGAACCGGGCAGATTTTTTTAACTCGAAAAAACATCATACGGCTTCGCTAGCAGCGTGAGCCGAAACATTGTAGCTTGGTTAGAACACTGAACTTACGAGCTTGGCGAAATCCAAAGGTCGCCAAGTAAGCTCGGTGGTCGTTTTAAAAAGCAAGTGCCTCTCATCATTACAAACATGAAAAAGTATTTAAGCATACAAGAAAAATAAAAAGTATTTTAAAGCAACTTTATTAAGCCATGATAAGGAAGACGAACAAACGGTAATTATACTCTCCTTCTTTATTAGTAGAGATCATGATGAGAAGGTTTGAGATGATAAAGCTATAAGGAGGTTTGGAGCAATCTTTGAGAAGCATATTGTTTTAGCTACAAAATATTTGTCTGCCATGGTTACCTATTAGAAAAGAATTCAAGACAATAAAAGATATAGAATTCTGATAAATTTATTTAATATATTCTGAAAATGCAACATATTACATCATACCTTTGCAATTCTTATGCAAATTTCTTAGTAAGAAAATATAACTCCTCCAAAAAATGTGCTGACTATTGCAGCATACAATCTCTTTTCCTAGATGCAAATCACATGTATTGATTATTTTCTACTTAATATCTCTCTTTTTCTGAAAACGCGTGTATTGAAATTATTCATATTTTATGCGAATTAATTCTGCATAGGATTAGCTGAAAATATAGTTTTTTTACCGTATTATATACTTTTCGTTCAATTAACTTTTCTTATAATTTGTTTCTTTAAATTGTACTTAGGTGTATAAGTAGTATAAAATTCTCGTTATTTTCTGTCACATTATGTTAATTCAAAATGCAAATTCTGAAATTTGTAAATCAAATCCATCTTTCTGAAATCAACATATCTCTCAATGAATACAAGAAGGAAAACGTAGTAAATGACCCACAAATAAAAGATGATTAAAATCTCAATTTTATAAACATGTTATTACAGATTTATATAAAAGATGAAATTTATCCATTTGACGTAAAACGGCAAAAGGTCGTAATTCATCAAAGCTTTATCTCAGTTAGTTTATTGACTAAGTGTTCAGTTTAAGGATCATTCAGGATGATTTAAATGCCCCTCGGATGACCTTTATTTGACATTATAAATCCTGTTTTATGTGATTTCGGCTGATTGAGGTTTAGGAGTAACCCATCATGAAAGAAACTCTTACGATAAACAAAGTGAAATGTAATTTATTTCTTCCAGAAATTAATCTTACCTATATCAACAGAAATAACTAATGAAATTGATTAAGAGTGCTGCTTTCCTTGATGATTGATTTAAAGTTTTCCTTTCACTAATAATCTTTTGTTGATCTTTGAGTTTCCAATGAAGCTTTAAATCAAAATTAGTATAGTTAGAAATCTTTTAAACTTCATTACTTCCTTACATAAAGAATTAGACAGACTGTTCCGTTGTATAACAGCGTGCAACAATAGCAAGAATATATGAATAGCTCTCTGAGGCCGTGGAGGCCTGTGTGGGCTTCGGCGCCGGAGGGTTCCAGGTTCGAAACCCGATTCTACTGAAGATTCGTCGTGTATTTGTCCTACTGCAGGTTAAATCATACGCAAGGATTACGTCGATGACATTACACAATTTCTAAAGGAAATCCACTCTCAATGTTAAACCTATTTTTCCCTAAGCCATTGAAATAGTATTCAACTTAAAATATGTTAACAAAAAATTAAAGAAAAGCAAAAAACTTCCGACTTAGAGCGCGGCGATCTGAGAGACAGGAATTGTGGTTTCAATCTTTGGCGATGGATGATTGAAGTCGAAACTTTGTCAGTCCCCAACGAAGATTGATTTCAAGAAAGAACGCTAAATATACCGAAGCAATCTGATAGAACTAATTGCGCCAAAGGATGGGTTAAGTAGCTTGAGATATAATTTTTATGTCATATGAAAGCATATTTGCACATAGTTTAAATGCCAGTATCAGGAACTTCAACACAAAAACCGCTGAATCCATATTTTTCGGAGTAGAGGGGGTTGGATTGGTTTTAAATTCATCACATTTAATGGAGCAAGCAAAAATTTCCAGTGAATGTTGCCATAGATAATAAGGGAATAGCAAATGTTTCGATTAATGAAATAATATAGCAATACACTTTTTCATTCAGTTATACAAAATGAGTACATGAGTTGCAATATCGGTGTTGAATATTATGGTCTCTATCGCAGCTTTTCTAATTCTTTTTATTGGTAATAAATTCAAATAATATCAGTCATTCAATCATGGAGAAAGACTGTCAGACGTAAACGGTTTTGATTCATTTGTTTATCTACCATGAAGGATTTAATATCTGCTTGATGTTAAGGTAGAAAAACGAAATAGTCAAAGATGAAACAAAGTAACCTGTAGTAACTATTTTTTAAACCATTTTAATTAACTTGTTTGTAATGATGGAATTTTGTCATCGTTTTTTCAATCACTTCCTTGTGTGCTGCGCATTTGAAATTTTGTACACCTTTGCGTTCTCTTTGATAATAAACTATATTAATATACCCAGAACTTAATATTTAATTATTCTTCAATTAAATAAATGTTTATTCAGTTCCAGGGGCGCCACCTCGTAGTGTGTTTGAGAAACAATACATCTCAAGGTTAAAAGGAAGAAAACTATTGAATTAAAAGAAAATAACTAATACATTTTTATTGGTATACTAAACAGCTGCTGTTTGATATATCAATAAAATGTGTTTTAAAAATTTGATATAAATTAAATGTTTATTCAGTTCCAGGGGCGCCGCCTCGTAGCGTGTTTGAGAAACAATGCATCTCAAGATTAAAAAGAAGACAACTATTAAAATAAAAGAAAACAACTAACACATTTTTATTGGTATGCTAAACAGCTGCTTTTTAATATATTTAAAAAATGTGTTTTAAAAATTTGATATAAATTAAATGTTTATTCAGTTCCAGGGGCGCCACCTCGTAGCGTGTTTGAGAAACAATACATCTCAAGGTTAAAAAAAGAAAATTATTAAACTAAAAGAAAACAACAAATACATTTTTTTTGGTATACTAAACAGCTGCTGTTTAATATATCAATAAAAATGTGTTTTAAAAATTTGATTTAAATTAAATGTTTATTCACTTCCAGAGGCGCCACCTCGTAGTATGTTTGAGAAACAATGCATCTCAAGATTAAAAAGAAGAAAACTATTAAAATAAAAGAAAACAACTAACACATTTTTATTGGTATGCTAAACAGCTGCTTTTTAATATATTTAAAAAATGTGTTTTAAAAATTTGATATAAATTAAATGTTTATTCAGTTCCAGGGGCGCCACCTCGTAGCGTGTTTGAGAAACAATACATCTCAAGGTTAAAAAAAAGAAAATTATTAAAATAAAAGAAAACAACAAATACATTTTTTTTGGTATACTAAACAGCTGCTGTTTAATATATCAATTAAAATGTGTTTCAAAAATTTGATTTTAATTAAATTTATTTCGGGTAAGTTTGGTTTTAAGTTCTTCGTCAGTTGTGAAAAGGTGAAGACAGAACTTGGACTAAAGGCATGTTAGTAATTCCTAATCTGCTGCTTCTACTTTATAGAGAAAAGATACTTTTCCGTTATTCGAACCAAGTTCGTAATTGCCAAGGTAAAATGTTGGCGTTATCCCCTTTTGGCACCAACATTTTTCTCTAAGGCGGCTAGAATTTGGCGATCAGCTCAAAATTCTAGCGATAGATAGCCAATATATAGCGAGCATTCGCGGGCGATTTTTAGGCGGTTTATTTTCTGGGGTTCCGTTGAAAGAAGAATAGCGGAGAAATGGCAAATAAATTACGTCAAATGTCATTGATCAAAACTAGATTTGTTTTCAGCAGTCAGTCTCAGTTGAGCAAACCATCATGATTTTGAAACAAGAGAACAATCAGTTCCGTAAGTTTTATTTAAAAGTTTTCAACTTTTAAAAACCGAACAATCAGTTTCAGAATTTTCTTAAAAAGTTTTCATCTTACATTAGGCAATACATTTTAAAAAAACTTAAGTCTATTGATGTTTGCCATGCTTAAAATGTGCTAAAAGTGCACTACTTTTATTTTTGGTTGTAAAAATTGTTATAAAAATTCTAAAGAAATGGTATAAAATTTCATCTTAGTCATAGCGTCCAAAAACATGTAAATGTTTTAAACATTATCTAGCAGATTGTTATTATTTTATATATTAACATATTAGGAATTTTTCTTTCGTTCACAGTGTAGTTCATAACAGTTTGAAAACATTTATTAAACTTGAAAGTTCAAACCTTGAGGTACTTTAAACAACCCACTGGATTTTAACCAAGCTGAATGTAAAACATATCATGGATACAAATGGACTTACAATTTAAAAATCGGAGGTTATTGGCTTTGAGCTGTCATCCTGTCCTTCAATAACGCGGCGATTGTATATTAAATGTAGGATGGAAACCTCCTCTGTTCAGATATGAATTAGCGATCAGTTTGCAATCTTTCTCACTTGTGCTGCTCTTAAATTCGTTTAAACTCAAGAGCTCTATTTATAAATCAAAGATTCGATGGTCAATCCAATCGAATTTAGGTTTCATCTGTTTTTAAGGAAAATTTGGAACTAGAAATAGTGGTAATTAAGTTAATATATTGAAATAGGAATTAACTGTGTAGACATTTACAGTACGAATGCTATTACTGATTTATGGTGAGTTCAGAGATAAAGTATACCAAGTCCATGAGATCCATTTTGAAGAAAACAGATCTCAAAGTTAATTAACTGCATTTGAAATAACAATGGATTTCTAATTGTTCTGGTAAACCTGGAGTTTAAGGCGCTTACTATTTTCTCGCCAATTTTCTTTGGCGAAATATTTATTTGCAGTCGCCAAACACTGTTTAGGATGCGCAGTGAGGTTTTTTATGGGTCTCCTGCACTCCCCGATAGACACAAGTTGAATCTATGGTCTTGAATCCTTATAAAACAGATAATGTAACATTTGGCGATGGTGCTATTGCTTCATGGAGTGCTTGAATTCAGGATTTGTAACCTCCGTACCTTGCCATTGTTGGGGAGAAAATGGCATTATAAACTCAGACAGCACACATAGCAAATGTGGAAGTGCCTTATTAATATTATAAAATCATAATGTTTACCGTTGCATAATATGTGATTAAAAAAGAAAAAAATAATTAAGAAATAGAAAGGATTGCGAGGTATTTTGACATGAAAACGTCTTTCCGCTCGTTACAGTGACAGTCGTTCGTACTTTCTTGTGTGACAAAATACCGTCAGATTTGTGTCGCTAATAACTACGAGACTAATAATGCGAAAAGAATGGTTGACCCCACAACGGATAGATCATATCTGTAAGAGCTTGTCGCATAGTATTTGTTTTGCCCGTGACGTCATCGTACCAGTGTAGGCGCATGCGCGTGATTGTTATGATTTAGCTTTATGTAAAGTTATAAATAAGTGTAACGTAGTAACGCATTTAGCTAGGAGGAAGATTCCGGTGTCATTTTAAAGAGCTTGAGGAGTATTACTAGGACCCAAAGTGACACAATAAAAATATTTATCAGAATATAAGCAAGAATCTGTATTAAATTGAAAATTTGAAACTCCGCATGTTTTTTATTATAGCATGCAAAGTTTTCTTTCAAATTGCACGAACCTTACAGAATACTTGGCAATACGTAAAAGAAACATTGTATTAAAATTTGAATATTAAGGGAAATATGAACATTTGTAGTAAATAATGTTTTACTGCTCATACGCGAAATGCAGTTCTTTATACTGTCAACAGATGGCGCCATCAAAAGCTTCTCTAAATAAAACATAAGAAAGGCGCAGTTCGGGTCAGCGCCGTGTATGTTTCGTGGAAACGTCAAGATAAAATCATAAAACATGTGTTTCGTATTAATATGTAATTTAATTCTCAGTCTCTTTAATACAATATATACATTGAGTAGTATAATGGTTACAGAATAGATAAATCACAAGTTTATGGCATGTAGCAAGGGTCTATGGTTGCTTGTGATCTATCTATTCTGTAGCCATTATACTACTTTGTATAAATATTGCATTAAAGAGATTGATAATTAAATTACATATTGTTGGACGCTAATCAAAGTTCCTTCCGTTTTTCTGGTGCGGAAGATTGGAGAATGGGTGACAGTTCTGGTAACTTCTTTATTATCTGGCCTCTGTGCAAACTGACGTGGCCCATCCCAAATTTAGTTGTTGAAAAAAATTAATTGTTCCAAAATGGGGCGTAAATATAACTAAACTACACATAAACTATAAATATTTACGCAAACAATACAAAAATTGGTGCATTCAAGCCTGTAAAAGACAGGGTACACGAATTAAGCCGTAATTGTTATTATGTTACGATGTTTTGGACTAGAAATCTAAAGAATTTACATATTTTATCGAATTTCATGAAAAGAACTGAATTGAATGTAAAACCACTGCTTCTAGACGAAAATGCAAATCTTGTACGTGAAATACGTAAGCGTACACGTATGTGTAGGCGGAGCTAGTAGAGAAACAGACTTGATAAACGCGCGTAAGGCAAGATGCATTTCGTTCGCTAGTACACTTACAGCTTCTCAACTCTCCCGTGACTTGTATGCAGCCACAGGAACCCGGGTATCAAGGGTGACTGTTTCCAAAAAAACTTCATGAGACAGGGTTGTTTGCAAGAAGACCTGCTCTTTGCCTCCCGCTCACTTCTACGAACAGGAGAGTCCGTTTAGCATGGTGCAGAGAGCAGAGAGATTGGAGTATGGATCAATGGGCGACCGTTCTCTTCACTGATGAGTCCCGGTTCACCCTAAACACCGATTCTCGCCGTACGTTCATATGGAGAGAACCAGGGTCCCGCTACCTATCCTCCAATGTCCTTGAAATCGACCATTATGGCGGAGTGGGTTTAATGGTCTGGGCAGACATCATGTTGGATGGCCGAACACCTCTCCATGTCTTTGAAAGAGGCGCTGTGACTGGTGTGAGGTATAGGGATGAGATCTTGGAGCCTTATGTTCGCCTTTTCAGGGGTGCAGTTGGCCTGAGTACTTGGGGAAAATTACCAGCATTAGAACAAATTATGTTACATAATCAGAAAATAATAAATTCTTTATTGTTGTACAGATCATTTTGGAAATGGTTGACAAGTCAAAATTTAGGAGAACAAGAAATTTAATAAAATTGTCGCAAAAATATGATTGAAATTTCAAATGATGTAAATAATTCTCCTGGTATGATCTAAGAAAATCGTAAATATACCATCATTAGAACAAATCATGTTACATAATCAGAAAATAACAAATTCTTTATTGTTATGCAGATCATTTTAGAAATGACAAACAACTTAAAATTTAGGCAAATAAGAAATAAAAAAGAATGTCGAAAAAATGTGATTGAAATTCCGAATGATCTAAGAAAATCGTAAAAATACCATCATTAGAATAAATTATGTTACATAAACAGAAAATAACAAATTCTTTATAGTTATGTAGATCATTTTAGAAATAGTAGAAAAGTTAAAACTTAGGAGAATAAGAAATAAAAAAATGCCATTTCTTTTAAATTTTTCAATGATATAAATCATTCTCCTGGTACAATCTAAGAAAATCGTAGAATTCTGTAATAACTTTCAACTAAAGAATAATTACTGCGTCCTTGAATAATATTTTCAAATGCTTTAACAGGAAATTCACTTGTAACCTCACAAAACTGTGCCATTCTGTCAAAATAAGAAATTTCAATACAAATAGAAGCTTTTTCTAACGATACATTATGGGAAGATTGTCTTAAAAGAGCCAAAATATTATTTATTAGACTAATTTCTAAATCCAAGAAATAAAATATTTTTGTAGCTTATCGATTTTTATGTTTTAACTGCAACCCTTTATAATAAAATATTACTTCGACACATCTGCATCATAGAAATTAACTTCAATTTCCTCACTATTTTATACAACCTTTTTCAATTTATTACTTTCAACCAAACAATTATTTTAAAATCTTAGACAATAATTGAATCGTTTAGAAGCCAATGCGAATAAAACCAGAAAAAAATTGAGAAAAATCATGATAATACAATAATTTTTAAAATTTTTGGTTTATTGATTTGATTAGTGAAAGAACATAAAGTCTTCTAATGAAGCAACGTGTCATTCTTCTAATAACTAAAAATAATATTTTAAATTCCATGAAAATTTACAAAAGTCAGAAGACATCAAAAAATTATTAATGATTTATCAGCTTCGGTTTCTGATCGACTCAATTAACGGATAATCGCCTTCTTATTTTGCACTTCTATAAAATAGCCGTACCTAAATTAATCGAGATATTTATCTAAACGCGATTTTTATTTTCACTTCAAATATTTATTCATTTGGCTACTTAAATGCATTTTGTCAGAATTCCTAATTTCCATCCTATAAAGTTGAAATTTTGTTTCACATCTTCCCTCTCTTTAATACCATATCTTCAGTAATTACTAGAATTCTCTTCTCCTTCAAAGAATTCATTGTCAGAACTAAGGTAGAATTCATAGTTTTCATCCTATAAAAGTGAAATTTTGGTTGACATCTTCCCTCTCTTTAATAGTATATCTACAGTAATTAATAGAATTATATTCTCCTTCAAAGAATTCATTGATAAAACAAAGGTAGAATTCATGGTTTCCATCCTATAAAGTTGAAA
>BGPR01014842.1:0-38170 GCA_013235015.1 Araneus ventricosus
AATAAAGATCTTATGGGAGGTCTGATTGATGTCCTTGCAGGTGATTTCCGACAAACACTACCAGTAATTCCGAGAGGCACGATGGCCGATGAAATCAAAGCCTGTTTAAAATCGTCATATCTTTGGAAACAGGTAAAAGTTATGAAATTAACGACGAACATGAGAATTCAAAATAATTGCCAAAACTCCCAAAGATTTTCTGATTATTTACTTAAAATTGGAGACGGGCAAGAGGCAACAACGGAAAATGGAAATATCAGGCTTTCCAATGAATTCTGCAAGATCTGTCCAACATTAGAAAATCTAATTAATCAAGTTTATCCAGATATCACATTGAATATACAGAACATCCAATGGCTCCAAGAACGCGCAATATTAGCACCTTTAAATGAGAAAGTCAAGGAAATTAATTTCACAGTACAAGAAAAAGTTCCAACAGCCGCAAGAACATAGTACTCAATAGACAAATGTTTAAATGATGAGGAAGCCACAAGCTATCCAGTGGAGTTTCTGAATTCACTAAATCCCAGTTGCATTCCCCTACATAGATTAGTGCTGAAGGTTGGATGTCCGATTATGTTGCTACGCAATCTGGACCCACCGAAGCTGTGCAATGGCTCCAGACTGATAGTGAAAGCATTACATGCTCATATAATCGAAGCAACTATTTTAACTGGGCCATTTGAGGGCGAGCACGTCCTAATTCCAAGGATACCTCTAATTCCGACTGACTTGCCATTCTCTTTCCAACGATTACAATTTCCTCTTCGGCTTGCATTTGCGATAACAATCAATAAGGCGCAAGGACAATCGCTTCGAGTCACAGGCTTGGATTTGACTGACGAGTGCTTCTCGCATGGACAACTGTACGTGGGAATGTCAAGGGCGAAGGATACATCGACATTGTTCATCATCGCCGATGAGCAAAAGGAGACTAAAAATATTGTGTATAGTCAAGTCTTAAAATAAATATGTAACAATAGTGTAAATAAAATTAATTATAACCAGTAAAGAATTAGTTTGGATCTATCCCGGGCAAGACCGGGTAAAAAAGCTAGTTTATTTATAAAACTTTCAAATTTCTCTTAATATCTTTCTATGCAGCTATTTATTACCTTTTGATCGTGTAAAGCGTGTATTAAATCATTATAGAAACTTAACATTAGAAACTCTGTAATCTATATATATATATATACTAGCTGATATGCCCGGCGTTGCTCGGGATAAAAATATTTTCAAGAATCTCGTAGTTCTTCGTACTCCATTTTCCCCTCCCCATCATTGCTACGTCAACAGCAGAAACTCTTTCATCTCTTGTATTTTTTGCCATTATCCGGAGTACAATTCTCTTGTCTTTAGTGTTTTTGTCACTGACCGGAAAAAAAAACGCATAGTGTTCTTTCTTTTTCTCCTTAGGACCTCTCCCTCCTGTAGGAAGTGGGCTCAACAATCTTGAGAGATTTTACACACTCATTATGATCATTAAAAATTCGTAAAATTAAATGGAGCATAGCGGAAAGAGAGTAATTAACATCATTGTGTTGTGGTGCAAACATATTGAAATAGGTATATGCTATGAAATAAAAGCTAAATAAAATTTCTGCCTTTCTGTTAACATTCAAACAATATTTTTATCATAACTTTCACTATGGTGAAAATACCGGAATGAAGGATTTGATAAAACGATCAATGGTTTGAATTTAATTACAATAACAGAAAGCATTGCTACAAATTGCGTATGAAATAAATTTGAAATGTTTATTAAATTAAGGGAAAAAAACTCGTGACATTTAAATTGAAACCATTAAAAGGATAATTTTCTGCTCTTTGGGATGGTATGTAAATAATCTACGTGCAATATATTTTTCTGAAATTTTTGGCGAAAAACTGAGATAAAACGCCGATAAGTGGCTTAATTTTCGTTATTTAATTAAATATCTTAGAAAGTAATTTTTCGAAAGTTTGAAAAAGCAGAATTAATCTAGGAGCGAACCCCAGAAGGGCGTGTGCAAATTTCATATCAAGACTATTCACCGTTTAGGAGGAGTTCTTGCGACAGATAGACCACTAATACATCTTTTTTCACCTTCGCTTTTTCCTCTTCCTACGATAGGAACCGGACTAAGTAGTCTTGAAGGTTTAGCACACACTCATTAGGATCAGTTAAAAATGTGTGAAAATTAAACAAAACATCAAGAGAATAATTCACTAACGTCATTGGATCACTGTGTAACCATATTAAAAGCTGTAAATGCTACGACAACAGGAAACCGGAAGTGTAAAGTCTCCTTTGATGTCTATGCTCCAAGAAAACAATATTTTCGTATATTAACTTTAATACTGGCAAAAGCCCGCGCGCGGAGCAGTAAATTGGCTTAAATTTATTTCTATAAGAATAAAATTATTTTTAGAAATTGCGTTAATTATATTTTTAAACCTTAATAACAATCAGATAAAACAATTTATCGCAATGGAATTATTATCATTAAAAAGATAATTTTCTTCTCTTTAAAATGACATAAAAATAATTGTTGTCTAATAAATATTTCAGAAGTTATTGGCAAAAACCTTCTGAGCATTAGGCTTAACAGCGGCTAATTTTCGTTATTTAATTAAATATCTTAAGAACTAATTAACTCTGAAAGTTGAAAATAGCACGCCATTTGATCACTGTGTAACCGTGTTAAAAGCTGTAAATTCTACAACAACCGGAAGTGAAAAGTCTACTTTGTTGTTATGCTCAAAGAAAACAATATTTTCTTATATTATGTTTAACACTGGTAAAAGCCCGCGCGCGAAACAGTAATTTGGCTTGAATTTATAAGAATAAAAAGCATTGTTAGAAATTGCGTTAAAAATATTTTTTTAAACCTCAATAAAAAACAGAGAACACACTTCATCGCAATGGAATTAATATCATTGAAAAGATAATTTCCTGCTCTTTAAAATGGCATAAAAATAATTGTTGTCTAATAAATATTTCAGAAGTTATTGGCGAAAAACGTCTGAGCATTAGGCTTAACAGCGGCTAATTTTTATTTAATTAAATATCTTAAGAACTAATTAACTCTGAAAGTTGAAAATAGCACCGTTGACCTAGAAATGTGCTCTAGAATGTCGTGTGTAAATTTCATGTCGCTACATTTCGCCGTTTAGGAGGAGTTCTTGTGACCGACAGACGGATACATGTATTTTCTGTTTTATATTATAGATAAGAGGAAAGTATGTGTGTGTGTTTGTTCGTTTTTGGTTCTTTATGCACGTAAACACCGATAGACTTACTACAACCAAATTTGGCATAGTGATAGATTACCATAAGAGGGAGCTATCGCAGTAAAAATTATTTTAAAATTCGTATTAGATTTTATTTAATTAAATAACGAAAATTAAACTATTTTTAGACGTTTTTCACCAATGTATTCTGAAATACTCATGGTACGAAAATTATTTTTACATCACCTTAAAGAGCAAAATATTATCTTTTTAATGATAATCATTTAATTGTTGTATAATTTTTCTCTAAATGTAATTAACGTTTGCGCTTGCTAAGCAAATGAGAACTGGGTAAAAAAATCACATCCTCTGGGCGCCATTTAACCACGCTGTGCCACTGCTCTTGTTGACAAACCGTTAATATGTTTGTGTCACTTTTTAAAGTCAAATACAATAAGGAGCCAAAAAATAATATTTCCAGAGCGCCTTTTACGCAAGTTAAGCCTCTTATGATGGGGGGGGGGGAGAGAGAGGAGAAAAAATCGTAGTATGACCCAAGCGCCACTTACCCTAGCTACGCCACTGTCAGTATGTAAAGCCATTAACGGTAAACCGAGTCCCTTTCCTACCGAAGAGAGAGGGCCTAGGGAGAAAAAGAAGAAATGATGCTTCCAGTCAGGCACACAATCACCAAAAAGAAGAGAATGGCGGTCCATAAAAACATGATATGAAGTATTTGTTTTGTCTCGGTAGCAATAATGGGGATGGGAAGATGGAATTCCAAGGGTTGTCAGACTCGTGTGAAGTGCTTCAAAGTACGGAGACAAAAAGAAGATATTGGTTTAGCTGCTGGCCGAGGGGTCGGAGACACAGGAGAGGGAAAAAAATCAACTAAAGACTTTACAGTGAAAAACTGTTTAAGTTTAAGGTGTTTTAAGTACTAACACTTGAAAAATTTCCCGAGTAATTACTGCGAGCAACGTCGAGTATATAAGCTAGTTTTAATATGATGTTTTTTTTTATATTATGCCTCAAAACGAGCATTTTTAACAGTAATACAATATTCTGCAGATTATTTCTTCTGTTTTTGTTTTTTAGCATAAAGTTTTTAAAAAATGACAAAGCAGGCATAATCATGAAAATTTCATCATTGAGTTGTTTCGCAGTTTTGCTAGATGTGAATATGAACGATTTTTTTTTCTATTTTTTTCCGTAAAATGTTGCATTTTTTATACTTTTAAATTAAAAAAAAAACAGAAAAATATTTATCAGATTTATATCGTCTGTTTTATTTGATAAGCAATTGGAGTTGAGATTTTTGGCGCAAAAACCACTATTGGCTATATGTTGCCCTAAAAAAACTCGAACAAGTTGCAACAACGCATCTTGAACTGCAATTTGTGGAAACTACATGCCTTTCTGAAGTAGTTTATTGTTTAAACTTCTGACCGTTATAAAATTCTATCAAAAATTACCGATAGTCAAATTACCTGTTATTAATTGATGAAAAATCCGTTTTTCTAATATTATAAATGGCTATGGTGGGATGGAGACATAGGAAAGGACGGCCATAGGTTCCAAACCCGATTACTGTGATGATCCACCGTGTGCGCAGATCTTAGTAGGGGTGAAACGTCTTCATTGACAGTACGGTGTGGAAGTTTGTAAAGGACGATGCTGTACACGTGTCGTCAGCGCCACCTGATCACGGTCCCAAAACAGCCCTCGTACAGCTGCTTCAAAAGCAGGACTTAAATCTAACTAAATTAAACTAAACTAAAAAACAATTTTAACTCATATTATAAAAACTATTCTTAAATTAAACTCTTTTCTAATTAGCACCAACAGAGCTTATTTAAAAATATTTCATGAAAAGCATGCGAGTCTTATGAATATTTTAACTTATTTCTCGAAGAAAAACCTTTCAACGTCATAACAGTGATTTATTTGTATTTATTTTTAAATTTATTTCCTTATATATCAATTTTTATTTTATTTATCGATGGAAAAACAAAGACTGTTTACAAATATTTCTGAAAGAAAAAAATATTTATGTTTCATAACAGTGATTTATTAGAATATATTCCTTAACGGCTGCGCCCATCATATTGACGTGCATCGAATTATCGCATGTTTAGGCTTATAAACCAAAATTTAATCATTAATTAGCTTTATAATTTGATACAAAAATTACGTAGAATCCATACGCATCTCAAGTATTCTACGCCTTCTTAGATGAATGAAAACGACAGCCCCTTTCCAAAACAGGAGGGAACATCTTATTAGACAGCAAAAAAATACGACTCTTAAGGAGTTAAATTATATTTTCATCTATATTATTAAATTATATTTTCATCTATAATTTTAGATAATTTTGATGAATTCTTTAATACTGAAATGTCTAAATAAAGCAAAATTAATTTAGTTTCCATCCATAGAACTTTCTTATGGAAAGAAATACCTCCTTAACACTAGTTTTGGCAGCAACATAAATATTTTTATTTCAAATTTTCTATACTCACCGAGGACGTTAAAATAATTTGTATCACTTATCAGCGTCAGTAATTATACGCTCCAACTTTTCCAATTAATTTTTATCTCGGAGTTTCAGTAGATGATAAGTTTCCTCTTCGGAGACTCTCCTTAATACGATTTCGAATATCCCCCGTTGCCATTAAAGTAGAGCTAATTTAATTACTGCTTTAACCGTAATCAGAGGCGTTATTATTTCAAATTCATACTTAAAAATTCAACAGTCATAATCCTTAAATGGAATGCAGCTCTTCTATAAAAGGGAATTGATAGATAGATGTCGCAGTTTCTTTAACAAAGTATTCATTAATAAAATATATTTTTAATAGCTCTACAGTTAGAAAATGAAACGGATATTTACATGACTATGTTTAGAGACTGGATACTATTTGTAATTTGGGTGATTAAAAATCGTTGAAAACGCTCTACAAGGCAAATCTTTGGATTCACTAAACCTAGAGTTACCAAATTCGTCACGTAGATACTTCTTGGATAGTAGGTGCTCATTAAGAAAGAGTTTTTAAGATTTAATTATTAAAAATATAATTAAATAAAATTTTAATTATAAAAAATATTTTAATTTAAATTCTTTAAAATTTAAATTAAAAATAATTAAATTTTAAAGTTCTTACTCAATAAATTAGGGGCATATTATTACACAAAAACTGTTTGTACACCTCTTTAAAATTTAAAAAAAAATCGCTTTTCAGCTATGCTCTTTTTATTACTGTGCAATTTTTTCTCTAATTCTATTAATTTTTTTAAAAAAATTAAGTTTATTTTACAACAATAATTTTTATTGTTTCAGCTACTACATTTATACACACGCGCGTTGAGACGATATTAAATACATTTTTCGTGAGCACATTAGAGTTGGTATAAAATTAAGAGTAAATTTTTTTAAAATAATACATAGAAAGACAGACGAATCAAGCCTAAATTATTATCACGCTACGATGTTTAGAATAATGGTTCGAATCTCCTTTAATTCTTTATGGTTAATTAAGGGTTAAATGGATATACATTTTAACTTTCTCTCATATAAAGTATAGAAAGCTAAAATATTGTGATTGTCAAAAACTTCGACTTCAAGATGTTGGTGAATCTCCACGTTTTGATCAAAGTTCGAAAAGCACATTTTTGGAATTATGTCTGTCTGTCTATACAATAACTCGAAATCACTAAGAGCAAAAAGGATGCCATTTGTTATGTGGTCGTAACACCAAACATTTGTGTTAAGACCACATTCTGTATCAAATTTTAGACGAAATTCGCTTAGGAGAATTATGTCTGTCTGTCCGTATGCATGAAAACGTTATCACTCAAAAACGGAAAAATCTAGATGATTGGAATTTAGTATGTAGTCTTAGCACCAAAAGATCTGTATCAAATTTTCGAGGAAATCTGCTGAAGAAATGTCTGCTTGTGCATCCGTCCTTCGTGTTCATCTGAGCACAGTTACCTGAAGTGCAACAAGTTAGACTGGCGAAATTTGGGACATCTTTTTATCACTAAAACTGTATATCTGTGTCAAATTTTGGATTAAATATCTCCACGGGTTAATTGCTTACCTGTCTGTCTATTTGTGTGTATGTGGACGTTATGAATCAAAATCGTAGCAGGTTAGGTAAATGAAATTTAGTATGTGAACCCGACACCAAATGTATCCATTTTTGGAACAAATCGACTAAATAATTTTGACCCAAAATAATTACTCAATTTTCTTTTTGCTTTGAACTATTTTCAATCACATTTCTGAGTCATGTTGTCAACAGAATCCAAGAGCTCTTGAAGAGCCGTCCTTGACTTCTCACCGCTATTACGCAGAAATTAAAGAAAACATTTAAGAAGAGGAATATCGGACAAAACAGAAATTTATTATCATATAGCAACGTTTATCAAAAATGTTTTGTCACTTCTATATTCTTTCAAATCTAAATGCTTATTCACATTTGAATAAGAAAGCTTGATTTCAATTTTTAGTTTAAACGAAATGAAGCAATTTAAAATTATTTAAGTGAAATTTTTGAATTTTACTTCATTTTGACTTTCTCTAATACAAAGTGTAGAAAGAGAAAGTATAATCTTCAAGTAGTTCCATCTCGAAATTTTGATGAATCTCCGCATTTCAAATGTCCCTGAGTTTGTTAAAAGCATTTTGGGAATTATGTCTTTCTGTTAGTCAGTCTATCTGCCAATACGATAACTCAAAATGGTTAGAGAAATGAAATTTGGAATATAATTTTATCACCAAAATTACAAATGCATATCGAATTTCGGACCAAATCCAACATTGGATTGATTGTATGTGGGTATGTTTATACATGTGTATGTGAACTAGCTAACTCAATAACGGCATAAACTAGATTCATGTTTTTTAGTATGTAATCTATATGTTACGATTAATGTGATTAATTGGTTATTATGAATCATAACCGGTTAAGTGATGAATCAGTTTATCACATTGATCAGTTATTATGAATAATTACAGGTAGAAATTGATAAATGATTTATCGCATTGATCGGTTATTATTCATTATAACCGATTAATCACATTAACAGTAACATATCAATCAATTTATGACATTGACCAGTCATTATGAATGATTACAGGTAAAAGTGATAAATGCTTTATCGCACTGACCGGTTATTAATCATTATAACCGATTAATCACATTAATCGTAACATATACACAACAACCGTTATCACATTTACCAGTCATTATAAATAATTACAGGTAAAAGTAATAAATGCTTTATCGCACTGACCGGTTTTTATTCATTATAACCGGTTAATCACATTAACCGTAATATATACATCAAAATTATACATCAATGCCCCATTTGGACCCATTCAGTTAAAGGAAAGAGATACTGTTCCAAAATGAATATCGATTCTCTTCACTGAACGACGAAGCTAAACACAAAACTTTTCGTATTATATAAGTATACGAGACAGTCGAAAAGAGACTCCCTCTGCTTAGCCTTTTTATTTATTTATTTTTTTCCCTGGTTGCCATTTCAAGAGACGCGTTTTTCAAAATGTGTTTTTCCGTTTATCCCGCTATTTTTATATACTGTTCGTTTCAGAAAGTCGTGACTGCCATTTTTTGGACGATTTTACCTCGCAGAGGGATGATACGCAGTGAGTAAGCAGAACCCTTTTCCGGAGTTCTTCGTTAGGCGCGTTTTCCTTTTAGTTATCCTTTTCCGTTATTGATATTCATTTTCGTTTTGAAACTTACCATTTTGTTTTAATTTGAAGCGGTCGTTTTTAAATCGAATATTCGGTTTAAAAAAGAAAAAAAAATTCTCCATCTTTCATCTTACCCGTATTTTGGTGACATCAAAGCGACAGGCGCGTGAGCAAAAGCGCGTAGGTTTTCTATATTTGAAAACAGACAACATTACTTCATCATTCAAACAAAAGCGAGGAGGGTTTCCGTATTTGAAAACAGACAATATTATTTAATCTTTCCAGCAAAAGTGCGAAGGATTTCCATATTTGAAAAGAGACAATATCATTTCATCCTTCAAGCATAAGCAAGGAGGATTTCCATATTTGAGAAGAAACAATATTACTTCAGAATTCAAGCAAAAGTGTGGAGGGTTTCCATATTTAAAAACAGACAATATTACTTCGTCTTTCCTGTCCATTCTTGTAGACTCTAAACCCAATGGGTGAGTCGGTGGACGTGTTGTCATATTACTTCATCATTCAAGTTAACAAATGAAGTTAGCTGTCTTTTGCAGATTTTGAAAAATTTTGTACTTTACACTTCTACTAATTAACTGTAAAGTATAATTTTTCAAAAGCAATAATGATGTATCTATATTGTAGTGACTGCTTGTTTATCGTTCACTGAATATGTAATCTCGGACGAAAAGTATTCCTAATTAATTCATTCATTACCCTCCCCACTCACCCATAGTCTATACAGCGGAGAAACGATTGGTGCGGAAGAGCTTTATTAAAATAAAACAAAACGTTATAAATCGACCTCCTCAAATATGGAGAGAACAAATTATGCGTAACACAATAGAGAGCAGAAATAATTTTTTATAAGAAAAATACTGACACACAAAATAAAACAACACAAAAAGCACCAAGCCCTGAGAAATGAAAAAATACTTTAATTCTTAATTATAAAGTTCTGGGTAGCCGTTTAGCTTTAAATTAATATTTAAATTATCAATGGCCTTGACACTAAAAGAATGGCCATTGAATGTCCAAAAATTAAAGTATTTTTTTTAATTTCTCAGGCTTTAATTAATTTTTCCTCTCAATTTCTCCATTGCACTGGAAGTGGCTTTAGTACTCATTCCACACCATCTAATATTTTTAAGGGCTCACCTGCAAATTTCTCTGAATAATAAAATATAAAAATTAAAATAAAAATAAAAATTATAAAAATGCATCAAAACAACAAAAAAATTATAAAAAATTAAAAATAAAATAAAACCCTTAAAAGAATCTTTATGAAAAATATACAAAAAAATTTGAAGTCTATAGTTAGTGTTTCCCTCACTAGATGGAGATAGGTGCGCGCGTCTATTTACTTTGTTTACATTGTAACGCATGCTTGGTACGGCGTCCTTTCTTTTGTTCCACAACTTTTATAAGAGGTGAGATTTTAAGCCCTTTTCATACTTTGTTTAAAAGACAATTTTTAATTTCTTCTTTGTGGATAAATGTTTTTCTTTCCAATATATTCCGGAATGGGTTCAGGCCTTAGAGGATATTAAATATCAGACCTTAAAGTATTTTTCCTCTACAGAAAACCTATTCTATTTTTGAATCTGCATGGATGAATGGCATCTGATGAAGTCATCCACCGGATTCTTACTTCTTATCGTTGTCTGCTATTATTTTTTTATTTTTAACTCTTCCACAAATAAAATTCACTTTATTAGTATTTTTATTTATTTTGTACTTCGCAATTTTTTCCTGGATGATGCTGCAGTTGCGCACACCAATTAAATTGCTTCTATTGATTTTTTGTGTTTTCGGATATTCATCCTTATTTTTTGTCTTTTTGGGTATTCAATCTCTATATAGTTGAATTATTTTATTTTACAAATTTACTTGCTAATAATCTCTTTATGAAATATTCAGGTAACATGAAGTTTAAGATCGTCTAATGAAGCGACGATTCTGCTTCTGAAATCGATATTCTGACTCTCGGTAAAACGCTGTTGGAATAAAGCCAATATCAGTGAAAAATCGGAAGGAAAATCAATTCACGAAAGTTTGAAATTTATTATATGTACTGTTAAAGAAAGATATAAGAGCTGGTATATTTTTCGTCACAATTTGCAATGAATATTTTTTTCACGGGATAAAGCATATTAAAGGGATGACTTTTACATTCTGTAAAAACACCATGATAAACAAAAGGAAAAAAGGGGGGAAATGCTACATTATTCACCAGCAAATGATCACTGAAGACTCCATCTTCTCTGTGGCGTTAATGTTTAACATAATTTAAAACCTCGGGAGAGGCATATTTTCCTCAGACCCAATGCGCAAACGAATAGTCACTGTAGTGTAAATTACTTATTTTAAAAAAGTGATTAGAAATCACAGCATTCTTACTGTGTGGCATCTTATTACCTTACACGCACTACAAAGGAATGTATATTCCTATACATTTCATTCAAAGCCTTCCCAAACTTGAACAAAGGTATTTGAATCTGGAGATTCAGTAGGCCATTTCACAGCGAAAACATCTTTATTTTTGATATACTAAAACATTTAATATTCACATATGAATTTCACTAGTTTACCGCAGAAAAAAATGCTGTTTGTTAAAATTTCAAAAACTATAAAATAACCAATCTTTCGTACTACATTTCATACATCCATATATAGTTACAAATTCCGTAGAAAATCACAAAATATAGATTTATAGATAATCTGCTTTCTCCGTTTTCAAGACTCTGTATCTTTGTAAACGTAACTTGCTCGAATAAAATCGTTTATTTATATATACAAAGAGAACACAATTCTCAGGAAGTGTCTAAAACACAGTGAATCTTAAAAACGTTTTCAAGAAGAGGAGATATGCCATTTACTCAGTTATTCTGGAAATATATGTTATTTACATAAAGTGGTTTATTGCTACTAATTTTTTTCCTTCTCTCTGGCCTTTCACTTCAAGGACTCAAATAAATATCTTCTAAGATTATTTTCATCAGGTCAAAGAGGAGGTGAAGAATCTACCCTACAGAGGGTTAGTTTTTTAGTTAGTTAAATTTGAATGTTTGAATAGTTATCGTCGAAATTCAATTTAAATAATGCATTTAATTTATAAGTGTACATAGGTATTCAGGATATTCAACTTTCATCAAATTTAATATTACTGTTCGAAGATTCAAGTTTTAAATATATAAATTTGTGCAAGAACCCTCTTCATTTAAACTCTCTTAATGGATCCGAAATTCACCTCACTGCAATGCCAGAGGGAAAATTTGAAGGGTACTTAACTGGAATTTTTTATATAAGTTGCCGTATATATCTGGCTTTGAAGTTATGAAGGAAAAATTACACTACGTTTCACACATGCGCAATAAAAAATTATTTACTAAAAATACTCATATTTTTTTAATATTCTAAGTATTTACTTCAATTTTAAGACACTGCTTCTGTAACATAATGCCGACTATTGTATAAGTTTCGTATAATTTGGTTGAAAATTCTGCATGTTATAAGGAAAAAAACATGCGGGAAAATCTGGGATTTTTAAAAAATTTCAAATTTTCCCGAAATATTCGAGTTCTTTTCACCCCTCTTCCTTTCGAAATCTTCCCCAACATTCGAGCTCTTTTTACGAAAATGCATGTAAATATTGTGCACTTCAAACAAAACCATTGATGACAATTTCAAGTCATAATCTGTTTTCTGTAAGATGTGTGACTCCTAAATCATTTTCTTCTTCATCAATTTCTGGTCGGTCCCCTAAATGCTCTCGTGACCAAATCTTGACTGTAAAATATGAATTCAAGCTCTTCTTTACATGTTAGAAATTTTAAAAGAATCTATCTAGCCTTTCGAGAGATATTCGAAAAAATATGCAAGTCCTAAAGTGTCCACATTATAATTTAAGATACATTTACACATTATAATCATAAAGTGCGTTATAATTTCATCTCGTTTTATAATAAGTAAGCTTCATCTCGTTTGTCCTGCTTCTACCACTTATGGCGTATAAAATGTTACTAGCAAAAGGAAGGTGCTGGTGTTCCTTTTAGGAACCAAATCATGTGAATTTTATAAATTTAAACCTGAAACATGGAACATTTTAGCTTCGATATCAGAGAGACGAGGTTTGAAAACACGATTCCATGAAAAAATTCGCGCTGAACGCGAAACTAATCTATGTTAAATTCATGGGGGTAAAATATCCTTTCCCTGGTTGGATATGAAAATTGAGACAGGAACGTATTCCTCGTCTTTGGACAGCGGTAAAAAATTTAAAGGCCTGTCCCAAAATTGAACTCGTATAATTTGAAGTACGTCAACTAAACTAATTCCAAACGCTAATTTGCAGGAAAATTCTGAAATTTTAAACTCATCTCGATGCTTTTTCAGTTTAAAGTGGACCGTGGTAGTCTGGTTGGAGAGTTTTTTTTCTGTAATCGGAAGAGCACTTGGTCGAGTCCGGATTCCCTAAAGTTCAATTAAGTATATACTTAATGAGACTCTCTCCAGATGGTATCTTGGTTAGGTTAGGTTATATTAAGTCCTGTTTTGAATCAACGCGAAAGCTATTTAGGGACGGAAATCGTAATTTTGAACCGCGGTCAGATGACAAGGACGACACCTGAGCTAGCACCCCCCTCTCCAAACTTCCGCGCCTTACCAACGGGAGGATGTTTCGTCACTACGTATGATTTAGCGTGCAACAGGCCCCATACACGGCGAATCTTCAGTGGAATCGGGTTTCGAACCTGCTACCCTCCGGTCCCGAGAAGTAGGTACTAGGTAGTACTAGGCCACCGCGGCTTAGATGTTGCCTTATCATCTGATCACTATTCAAAAATACGAATTTTATCCCCAAAAACTCTTTTTCTGGAGCATTTTCTTGGAATTCCATAGCAATCTTTAGATTACCTTTACTCAATGGTAACCCGCATCCTTTCTTTTCAAAGACATTGAAGAATGAAACATCGAAGAAATACCAATTTTACGCAAGACGTGTTTACTGGCTATAAAAACACACAGTTGTAAGGGAGACTTTTCCAAAAACTAAATATTGTTCTCAAAAAGAGAAAATATAGCTATGCCATTTGCGAAGATTCTATTACAAATGCGTATTATTTACTTGGAATGCACGTCCATTACTGCGTTTGCTTTTTCTTCCTGCCTTTCGCTTAAAAGTCTGGTATGAACTAGTTCTCAATTTCCTTTTTACCAATCCAGACAACACAATATTTTTCTTGGGTTGGTTGTTATTGACTTTTCCATGAAATGTTCAATATGGTAGGGGAATTTCTGTGTCCCATTTGTAAAGTTTATTGCATTGCTCGAGACATACCATCCCTTTAAAATCATGAGAACTACATTAGCGTAAAATGTTTGCGTCGTTATTCTGAAGTATCTTCATGTTTTGTTCTTGTCTCCAAATTTCTAATAAGAACAGCAAAGGAGGAAATAAATTCATTTGCAAACTTCTTTTATATCTACAATGTAATTTATACCAGGGGCCTCTCAGCTTTATTCGATTTGAAACCAAATATTATCGTAATGAATGAAATTTAAGCACAGGTGAATGTGATGAGGGAACATTTGAGAGCCATGCTGTCACTTGTCGTTTCAATGTTTTAGATGAAATAAATTTAATAAAAACCATTTTTAAAAACTTATTTCTATTAATGTAATAAAAAGTAGAAGTTTTAATCTCTAAATTATGATTCATTATTATCAATAATACGGAATCCTGAAAGTAATTTTTTTCTGAAATGACGCCAATTGCATAGAATCAAAATTATATCAAATTAATTGACAAATTCATAATTGCGTTTTGGAAATAATAAAATAGTGTATTGTCATCGAGAATACGTAAGTGAGCAAAATGTGAAAACTCAAGCATATCAGGAAGTGAGTGAAAAATCGAACACAAAATTCCTTCTTATCAATTCTGAAACAAATCAAGTTAAATAAAAATGTTTAGAAAGAGGGATACATTCCCCGATGAGTTCAATTATATTGTATAAAATTCGTTTTTATGTCAGAAATATGATTGTATGTTTATAAACTTATCAATATTATAAAATACCAAATTGAAACAATAAACTTTGTTAGGATCATTGTCAATAGGATTTTTATGAAAAATCTAATCTGCCCAGTGGCGCCTCGTCAGCTCAGAAACAAGCAGTGCTGCAAAACTTTTATAGGCCTAAGTTGTAGGAAATTTTGTATTGATTATTTTGGTATATAATGATGATATACTAAAAATTGATAGTTTTTGAGTTATAAGCAAAAAACTGGAGAAATATTTTTTTATGTTTTTTGGCTATGACTAAAATTCCAAGAAAAATTATTTATGGCAAACCTCAGAATCGTAATGAGCAGACGAAAAAACATAAAGGAGCAAAAAATTACAACTCCTCCAGAATTGGATTTACAAAAACGACTTAACGACTGAACTACTGAGAAAAAGCGAAAAAGGAGCCAAATGAGAGCTGAAAAAATGCAGCTCAAATGAATGCTATTTCAAGCGGAGAAAGGGTTGCTTTTCTCCAGCTTCGCGATGCTCTTTGCGTTAATATCGGATCCGTAGGAGGGGCACAACTTGATGCAGCTCTGGCGTGTCTCTCTCTTAATTCTTGATTAATTTTCCGTTTTCTTTTTAGATTTTTTTATTACCTTTTGCCATTTTCGTTGATCACTGAATTCTCAAAGTGAAAAAGTAAGCCAATTAGAATAGGAACGAAAATACAATCTTTTAAAATAATTTCAGGGGGGACTGCAGCTCTTAACGACGAGCCGTCACTGAATCGGCCTTAAGAAATCTATTGGTTTTGGACGCTGCCAGCGTTCTTCGAATTCTGCCGTGATACATTTTGGCAAGCATGTTGAGATTTAGCAGTAGCCTTTTTAATGGCACATTTATGAAACATTTTCTATGTCAAACATGACAGATTACACACACGTACATGAAGCACCCCTGTATACCTTATCATTCTTCTGCTCTTATTAACGGCACTGTTCTGTCTAGGTGGCAAGATACCGGCTTTGGGACTTGTGGGCTCCAGGTTTGTACCTCTATTATACCATAGAGCCGATGTGCACGCTAAATCTGATGTCGGCGTTCAAACGCTCTCCCTCTGGTGTGGTTCAGAAGTTAGGAGAAGAGGCGCCGGTCCTGGTGTAATTCTGGCCGTGTTTGAAAATTACGTGGTGTTCTCAAAATAGCCGTCGTGTTGCTCCTAATCGAACTGCTCATATGTGTTTAAGCCTTGGGTGTGTTCAGCTGGAGTCAAAGCAAGATCACTCGGCTGGTGGTCCCTTTTCTATTAATTGGTATAAAATGTGACATTAACGCCTCTGTATACCCCCGAACTCGGAACCCAAAAGGTACCCTGTCAGTTGAATGGGTATACGTGGAAGGAAGTGCATACAGTGCTCCCGTAGGGAGACATGATTGGCCTCACATCTATCCTTGCTTCCGTTAATTTGTTCTGCCCCCCGTGCGATGTGTCCAAATGGAACAGAGCACAGAGGCTTTCTTGAGTGAGTGTAGTTGTACACAAACTGGCCATAAGGGGTATCGATTGGATTTACAGGGCCAAATTAATAATTGAATTTTGAAATGATTATTAATGATTAGTTATGGTATGAGAAACGACACATTACAATACACTTAATATGAAAATGTCAGGAAAAACAGAATGGTAGCTTAAAATTGGGAAGGATAATAGACAAGTAACACAACAGTATGAAACAAGACAGGGACACATCTCTTGCAACTGACGATGAGCGTGCGTGCACTTCGAAACAATAGCACAAATACATATAGAACACACACTCTCTCTTGAAACCTGTTTTTAAAGTCAGGTACACGTGTACAGTTAACAAAGAGGAGGAGCCATGACCTATTCCGACATCTGTTGGTTCTTTCCAGAATACGCTTTTTACGTTAAATATGCAAATGTCCCATAAATCCAAAAATTCACTAACAATTTAACTAAACTAAGCTATCCTTATTTACCTCACGTAAGCTTGAGGTATCATCACTGCTTTCTCATAACGAAAACTTTCCTTCAACTAGGCTAGATTTCTTAAAGTTTGTAGCTTTAAGACGGTTCAATTTTCTACCCAACATAAACCATACAGCTGACGGTATTTCATGGCAATTTAACAGAATATGTGCCATGATTAAAATTATTTCACGAACTGGAATTGTTTTGCATTTCATATATGCACTTATTGCCATGAATTTATTAACTTACTTGCAATCTAGATATTTGAAAATTATTTTTTATTTGTCAGTTGATTTAAAAATTTACAAAATATTCAAGAATCGAAATGAAGTGATATGAAAAATAATTTAAGATTGTCAAAAATTATTTTACTGATTATATTTATAAACTCATATTTAAGATCAAAATACCGAAATTTGAAAGCTCTGCGGGATGTTCGAATTTCACTTTCAAGAATTAAACTTTATATTAAACAGTCATCTACTATGAACGTCAGTTTATGCGGACAACAACTATCTGTTTCTGCCAAGCTTCCTGGCTGTCATGGATGGCTAAGCAAACTGGTTACTGCAGTCAAACTGCCAAACTTTCTAGACCATTCCCTAGACTTTCCTGACAGATTTGTGTTTAGCCGGATTGTTTGCGTGCACATCAAATATTCAGAATTAAATAGGATTGCTATATATATCCTTTTGCATACATACAGAGGGAGATAGGGTTATCTGTTTATTATATATCGACAGTTTCCAAAGTTTTATTATTTCAACTTAACTTTCAAGAATTCGGTAGATTCGTCATGGGAAAACTATCTATTGTAATACGTACGTCAGTCAAAAAATTAGTTGTACTCCTTCTTAAAAATTTTCGGTGAAAGCCTATTTTGATGAAACTTTGTGGCAACACTTCAGAAATTTATCTGTATCGTGTGACTCACGCGGCAATTTTAGTTTGTCTGATAATCAGTCGTAAACATGTCTCGGCAACTGCAAGTGGAGATGCGTACAGTTATTCATTTTTTCTGGGAGAAAAGGAGTAACTGCACTGAAATTTATCGGCAGTTGCATGAAGTGCATAGTGAAAATGCAATGTCACGTCAAGCGATCGCGAAGTGGTGGAACATATCTGAGAACGGACGTGGAGATATTGACGGCTCTGAGCTCGAGGGAGGACCATCAACTGCGACAAATTCTGACATCGCTGCTCAAGTGAATGCAAGCATTCTTGTAAACAGAAGCGTGGCAGTACACGAAATAGCAAATAAACTGGATATTTCACATGGAAGTGTGCATAAGATTACTATCAAGCATCTTGAATTCAGTAAAGTTTCTGCTTAACCCAACATATTAGTTATTGGACGTTGGACAGAAATTCTTCGCAAGAGACACAGGAAAACTTATTCCACGCCTCGACAAGTGTTTAAATAAAGGAAGTGATTGCATCGAAAAGTAACCTGTGTGTGGTACTTTAGTGTACATATAACATTATTGTAAAATTTATTTCCTTTTTTATTTTCTCGAGCAGTGCAACTAACTTTTTGAGTGACCTCGTAGTTCTCATGACAGGACTTCTGAAAGATTTTAGCTCTGTTCAAGTACCTAAACCCTATCATGGTCACTAGAACCCAAAACAATTCCTTGTTTAAAAGCCTATACAGAATGTCCCAAAAGATCCTTGACAAACTTTTAGGATAGGTCAGACACACAAAGAAACAAAATATTTTTGAAATGAAGATTGTGTTCGAAACTCAAAGGGGTATCTTTGTCAGTGAATTAAGTAAAAGAAAAGGATACACCAGATAAAATGTTCTACACAGATTTAGGTGAATATAAATTTATAACAGCTCAGTGGCAGAGTTACATGAATAGCAACATGCGAAGCGTGTATCGCTTCAGAAGGCAAGTCTTTTGAAAACTTACTTTAACCTTTTCCAGACGGATTGTACACCATGAGTGCAATGATATTGAATTGCAATTATCAGTTCATGAAGCCAACGCAAACAAGATACAAACTGTATCCAATCTACTTTTTATTTCGTCTCATTGTAATTTTCGCCGCATCCCACACATTCGTTTTCGTTCCAATCTTCTAAATAGTCATCCTCGTCTACTACTTCCACTACTCACTTCAGTCACCACTATTCCTCCTCCACTACTTCACCAGGCTTATTATTCAGCTGCAAACCAGTTTCGTCCACATTAAAAATACAACGGGGCTTTTCAAAAAGATCATATTCCTTAGGTACACATTCGAGCAATTTAAAATATTCATACACAGTTTTTCTGTTAATTCCCTTTGTCGAGCGACTGACACGCCTTCTGCTTTTCTTATTGAGAGTGTTGGATTTCGAGCAAGGAATGATTATAACCAGTCATAACAGCCTTTCTGGCTTCTTTATTAAAAGTATGAGGTATCTTAAGTTTTTCCGCTAGTTCGTATGCCATAGACCTAATAGAGTCTCTACACGGTTTAAAACCCCGGTTCTGTAGTTTATTTATATGAGCAACAATTTTGTTTTCGTTTTCGCAGCCCAATATTGCTGAAGGGCCTGAAGAACCCTTGGTAAAGTTATGTGTTTTAATTCTTCTCTTTAAAGTAGTTTTAGGAATGCTAAAACTCTTTGTTGCTTGATTGACACACATATTCTTTTCTTCAACGGCTTTAATAACATTTTTCAAATTACCTTCAGTCCATTCCCCGCGTGTAGACGAACCTTTTCTAATATAGGTAGTTGGCATTTTCTGAAAACAGAAAAATACAATCCCTTAGTATTTTAAATTCAGCTCTTTAAGAAGCTAAATTTGAAATTCAAGATTGTAGGGTCCATGTCTCCCGACAGAAAACCTGGTCCATCTCTCCCGATCGCCTAGGTGAGAAGTATAACCCACCCCGACTCTACACTGTAGATATTACGTCGCCATTTTAAGTTATTTAGAAGCCTAAGTGTTCCCCTAGATTACATCATTAAAACTAGAGAGATCACATATAAACCAAAACCTTTAAACGCATAAATTTTTGAAAAAATATGAAATATTATTTGACTTACCAAAAGCAATAATGATTTTTAGCTGAAAAAATATTATGTTTTTTGAGAAGCAAAAAGTTGCACGCCGTACAAAATATCTTTAAGTGTCTGACTGAGATGGTTGCGCCAACTGTAGGACGTCGCATTAACCAAATATTTGACTGGTCCATCTCACCCTGTGGTCCATCTTTCCCGTATTTAACCCATCTCCAATCCTTTCCAAATCAGAGGAGGAAATCATCACTTAACAAGAAATACCACCTTTCTGGATTTAATGAAATTTCAAAGAGGAAGAAAATATGGTTACGAAAAATTGAATATTTTATATACAGTATTTGAACATGTTTGCAAACGTTGCATCTAAATAGTGAAATTAATTATCAATTTCTTATTATTTCGAGGTAGTAGTTTGCCAACACCTAACACTGATAAAAAGATTTGTGTAAGTTCTCGCCAAATTTTTCGATGAAACAAAAACTAAATGCTTCAGTTTTTTATCTCAAACCATAACGGATTGTTTTGACTTGATAACTATCAATTAATCAAATGAATTAACAAATGAAATTAGTTTTTTTCTAATAAGCTAAATGAATTTTTTTTTTCTTTTATTAATCTCAATCCCTAAACTATTGTAAAGCACCATTACTAGAAAAAATGGCCTCTTAAAGGGTTAAAGCAGCAGATTCACCAAAGACATGAGTAGCAATTTGGGGACCAGAAATGATTGTTTTAGATGACATGCGCAGCTACGTTTGTCCTGTAATTGTGACGCTACTTGATTGAACTCAACTTTGCATCTTCATCAACACGAGCAAGTGCGCATGTGCCGACTCCCCTTAACGTTTAAATTTCATTTCCGTCCCAATTTCTTCTGAACTCACAACCCTTTTTGTAGAAATTTTATTTCGAACCTTATCCTATAAATTGCCCAGGTTTAAAACGAATTTTAGTTAAATTTATTGAAAGCTAAAAATACAATTTTGTTTATGGTGAAAGTTGAAAAAGTTAGTTAAAAAAATAACTCAATAATGATACTTCTTTCTCTGTTTTTGCATTTGGAAAGTCAGCTAAAAACCATTTAGCAGCATTCTTTTAAGAATAATAGTTCCAGATAATGATAAAAAAAAGCATATCATCAAAAATATAATGTAAAGATAGATAACATTAATTATATCAAATTAGTTTTGACCTGCTTGCATGATCGAAAACTAGCTATTGAAATTTTATTAAAAAAATCAGAGATTTCTTGTTATAAATTTGCTGTATTGTAGCGTAACAAATGAGACCTGTCAATACGTCTCAGATTAATTGAATACTCTCTCCATTTATTAAGAGTTTAAAAAGTATAATAATATTGTAACTAATTAAAAAAGCTCTTTTATTAATTTATGAAAATGAAGTATGTAAAAATTCAGCATAACAATAAAAGAGGAGCTTAAAAGTGATATTTTCAGAGTTATAAACCACTAGGGGAAAAAGCAGTTGGTTGAGCAAGATTAATTGATTTTTTCCTAAATAAGAACTTCACGGTCAGAAAACTTTTCTTGCAGGAGGTTCTTCTTAGATTTTTCTTTCTTATTAAGCACATTCAGCTTTACAAAAAGGGGAGGGGGGAACGATCGATGTGTTTGAAAAATGTTAGACAGTTTCTCTGGTTGTTTTCGGCCTAGGACTTAAAGGAGTCAGTTTACATGACGCCACTGGCGCATGACAAACATGACTGCACGTATCATCTAACCTCTAATTTCACTTTGTCTCATGCAGTGTGATGTCGTCACTTCCTTTTCCTCCTGGAAACTGCTCTATGGGTTTCAAAACTAAATTGGCGCAACATTCGGCCTACATTGCTGCTTAAATACAGTTATAAACTATGTCGGTTTAAACAGCTGTTAGGCACTTATTAAAGAATACTTACGAAGGCTTCATAGTCGCATTCAGCTATATTTCTTCGGATCTCTAAAAGCATTTATGAAGGAATAAGATGATAAATATAACAGAAATTAGATTTTTCGGAAAGTACAAATTTTTCTTAACGAAACATAAAAACCTTCAAGGCGAGTATAACTAGATTGCGGAAACTTAAATTATTTGAATTGCTTAATTTACTTAAATTATCTGAAAGTAAACAATATATCTGAAATGTTTAAGTTACAATCAATTTCTGGTGTGGTTTTTTTAATGTGTTTGTTCCGAATACAGTTTTACCATAAAGTGTACAGAGAAAATAGTATATGCGTTATCATTATATTCAATTTCTTATCAATTCAAAACAAAAGAATTAAATTGAAGTCTTTTAGTATTATTAACTGCAGTATTTTCCAAACTTCTGTACTCTATATGCCAAATGAATAGAAATTTGAATTCATACTTTTCATCTTCAACCATTTTCTTATTAAACGAATTTGTGATAAATATGGGTGTCAGCATTTCTATGTGCCGTTTTCGGAAATTTTTGCCTTAAATACACTACTGGACAAAAATATTGCAAAATTGGTAAAATGCGAATCATTTGGAGTTTATTTGAATACAAAGGTTCACAATCAGTTGTGGAAAATCGTGGGAACTCAAATTTTACAGTGAAGATTTTGTCACGAGGACATTTAAGGGACGGTCCACAAATTGATGAAGACAAAAATGATTTGGGCTCACCCCCAGTGGCGGCTCGTGATCTAAAAAACGAGGAGGGCTGCAAAAAAAATGTTTATCAAGAGAATACAATCTTAAAAGCTACTTTAGCTCTAAGTAGGCCAAATTTTTTAATTCCAAATCCAGATGTGAAATTTCCTGCTTTTCAGAAAAAGTAAATAACCAGCATATGACATTTTCTATTAGTTTTACTAACAAAAATTAAAGTGAATGTTGATGTGACAATTCCTCTGACGAAAATAATAATAATAATAATCGGAGCTCCACATATACACTTCCCTTCTTGTCCAGTTCACTCGGTAACACTCTTTCAAAAATTAATATCAAATAACTCATATACAGAAAATTTATTTTTAAGCTAAAACATATTAAATACATTTTTTACTGAAATACTCTAAAAATTTGAAAGTTTTAGAATAGTATTATTTGCTTGAATCTATCGTCGCAACACGAGTCGAAATTCGTAAACTGTCAATGAGATTGCAACTTGTGTGAGAGTGAGGGAAAAAAATATATATTAAAAAGAGCATCTTTCTTTCGTTCAGTTGGCTCCATGCCAGCCAGAGCTGTGTTGACTTTCAGCCCATAGCCCGTCTAAACTAAAGGAAGAAAGAGTTGCTTTTTCACTCCGGATTTTCTGCTCAGTGAACGGATTTCGGGAGGGGCAGATTATTTTGCAGCTCAGACCTGCGACTCTTTCAATTTTTTATTACTTGTTTTGTATTTTCGTAAGTCATTGAACTCTGAGAGTGGAAAAGTAAGCAAATAAGATTCAAAACGAAAAATACAAGTTTAGAAAATAATTTCAGAGGGTGCTGCACCTCTGCAGCCCTAATGGACGAGCCGCCACTGCTCACCACGTTTCGCAGGAAGCTCATAATCTTTTGAAAGTTTCATCAATGGTTTTTCTTCTTATGCATATTTCTTACATGCATTTTCATAAAAATATCATCGTGTATTTGGAAAAATATAAAGGTTTCTTTAGAACATCCCAAATTTTTTACATATTTTTTGCTTATAACATGCATACTTTTAGGCCAAATTTTGCGAAACTTTCAGGATACTCAACAATATGTTAGAGAAACATTTTAATAAAATTTGAAGTAAATGCCTTGAATATTTGAGGTAATATGAGTATTTGTTGTAAATACATTTTAACCCCACCTGCGCGAAAAATAGCGTACATTTTCTTTCATAACGTCGAATCCAGATTTCTAAGGCAGCTTATATAAAAATTCTAGTTGAAAACCATGAAGATTTTAAAAGTTGTAGGCATTGCAACCAACAGAATTTTTTGTTGTTCTCTAAGAGAAACAAAATGATGAGGGTCACTCCATAAATCAATATTTTTAAACTTGAATCTTCGAGTATTAATCGTCGAATTAAAATTAAAATTATTTATTTAATTTATAAGTTCAGATAGCTGCTCAGGATGTTCAAATTTCATAAAATTCAATATTGCTTATTCGAAGATTCAAGTTTAAAAAATATTGATGTGTGGAAAACCCCTCATCATTTTCTTTCTCTAACAGAACAGCAGAAATTCTGCTGGTTGCAATGCCAATACCTTTCTAAATCTTAATTGCATTTGACTGGAACTTTTATATAAGCCTCCCTATATATCTGGCTTTGATGTTATGTTTCGCGCATGCGCAGTTAAAGAGTATTTACTACAAATACTCATATTTCCTCAAACATTCAAGGTGTTTACTTCCAAGTTTTAATACAATGTTTCTCTAACATATTGTCAAATATTCTGAAAGTTTCGTAAAATTTGGCGTAAAAGTCTGCATGCTATAAGCAAACAACATGCGAAAATTCGAGATGTTTTGAAGAAACCTTGACATTTTCCCGAATATTCATGATATTTTTATGAAAATACATGTAAGCAATGTGCATAAGAAACAAAATGATTGATGAAAGTTTCAAAACATTATCAGCTTCCTGTGAAACGGGTTGAGCCAAAATCATTTTCGTCTGCATCAATTTGTGGACGGTCCCCTAAATGCCCTCGTCACAAAATCTTCACTTTAAAATGTGAATTCCCACGATTGCACTTCCAACGATTCTCCTCAACTGATTGCGAACCATTGTATTCAACTTAACTCCAAATGTTCGCATTTTACCAATCTTGCAATACTTTTGGCCAGTAGTGTATGTTCCAGAATAAATATAACGATGTTTCAGTTTTTGATATGTTTTTAATGCTTGGGAGCTTAGTTTTTGACATATTTTTTCTTGGGAAAGGTAGAGATACATTCTTGAGTTATCATTTCTACGATGTACATTTTAAAGTAGATGCTTACTTGGAAAATACGTTTTGCTTTTATGGATGGCATCCATAAAAGCAAAGATCGATCTTGCTTTTCATCTGTCCAAAATTCTTAGAGTCGACTTTCATTAACTTTATTCCTAAATGTTGAAGGTTTAAAACTCTTCGAACGATTCCTATGGGTCTTTCTTTCACAAACAAGTGAATAATCTGGAATACTCTGTGTCGATAATTCAACTAAAACATAAAATGTTTAAAATGAATAAGACAAACAGTCACTCCCGGAATTTATTTAGACTCTAAAAATGTTTCGAATTTCTGCAATATTTCCATTCAGACTAGATTACTTCAAATAGATTTCCATTTTCCACTTCTTTAACTTTTATGTTAATTTTAAATGAAATTCTTGTAAATCCAGGTATTAAAATTTCAGCTTCTCCGTCAATGAATCAAAATACCTAATAAAATTATTTAGACACTCACGGGAAAGAGACAAAATCAAATTTATCACATTAATTTTATGTAGTGTTAAATGTTTCCGAACTTCTTTAAAACTGATGTGAAATTTTTTCCGTAGCATGATCTTCATCGTGCCATGCAGAGATCCCAGTCTGCCCTGTCTCATCGTCTGATGATTCTTTCTGCAACATTACTTTGCCTCATCTACACAAGGTAACAAAATTATATCTTTTACAGGACGAAACTTTTGCTATGTTTTATGTATTGTTACTCATGTTTTCACATATACAGAATGAGTCAGAATGAATGCTTTGATTTCAAAGCTCTATTGTGCAACAGGTAGTTGGTACATTTATTTAAATGATATAAATTTCAAGAGGTATTATATTTGAGTTTTAAATGTAAGCATCACAGATGTTCAATATGAGCTCCATTTGTTACACAGCGTACTTGAAGTCTGTGATGCAAATCTTCTGTAAAAGCAGCAGCTATAACTCTCAAATCCGTGACGATTGTTAAAAATGAAGACACATATATCTGATCTTCTACAGATCCTCCCAGAAAGAAATCACGCGGAATGTGATTTGGACATCAAAGTAATCACAGTACATCTCTATCTCTGTCAGCTCAACGACCAGTCCACCAATGTGGTTACATGTTATTGAGGTAGTGACTCCATGTCCAACGACCATCACCGACTCCCGGCTACTGTTGATAGTATCAACAGTGAACAATTGTTAGAAATGGAGACACATACTTCCGGTCTTCTACAGGGAATGTGATTTGGATATCAATGTAGCCACAGTAACAGTTCTTCATTTCTGTCAGCTCAACGACGAGTCCACCAATGTGGTTACATGTTATTGAGGTAGTGACTCCATATCCAAAGACCATTACTGACTCACGGCTGCTGGTGACAGTATGTTACTTAATTAACAAGAACTGCATTACAGACTTCAAGCATCTCATGTCACAAAAAGAGAGCATATTGAACATATGTGATATTATATTAAGAACATAGTTTCTGTGCCTCAGGTTTCCTGGTTCGGGACCCGATTCAATCGAAGAACCTCTGTGTTGGCTGGTCTCGTGCACGTTAAATCCGTCGAGGCCAAATGTCCTCCCTCTGGTGTAGCTCGAAAGTTTGGAGGGGGGAGTTCTGGCTCGTCCTCATCATCTGACCGTGGCTCAAAATTACATACGTCCCAAAATAGCCCTAGTGTTGCTGCAAAACGGGACGTTGATATAACAAACTTGGAAAGTTAATTTTATTAAATCTTTAAATATGTAACTTTCAAATAAATACAGCTACTATCTATTGATCAGTAAAGCTCTGAAATCAGGGCACACATTTTGACTGATTTAACGTGCACTGATTAAAATTATTCTAAACATTATTGTCTTAAATGGCTAAATGTCATTTGTTTGTTATGAATTACTGCTTGCCTTTAAATAACGGTTAATAATTTTATATCGATAAGAAAACCAAATATCTCGCGATTTAACACTATCATCACAAACATATAACTCGATGTAGTCATTCAAGTACCATTCGAAGGATTTCCTGTTCACTAATGCAGACTGCATCTATGCGTGATAATTTGTTAGGCAAAATTAAATTGATTCCGATTCATTCCACAAGAACTACTTATAAAGCAATAACTGATTTTGGAATCACTCAGCGTTTTTATTTTTCTGTATTGATTTTCAGAAATAGCTATGTCTCGAGTTGTTTATCTTGGAAGCTCCTGATTCAATAACTGCGTCCATTTCAATCGGGACTTTACCATATAATACGCAGTAAAGTTAGCTTTCAGATTTTTATGACAATTATTGTATTATAATCTGTCTAATTAACCACTTTCTTAAATATTAGATGCTTTATTTAAAAACTAATCAAAAGGCTCTTGGTTCAAAGCATTTGAACTCAGATGGGTATTATTCCTGTTTAGACATTGAATTGTATCATATTAAATTATTTATATCGATTTTATTGTTATTTTCCATACGTTAAGAGAAAAATGCCACATAATATCATATCAGTTATCTTCTTTTAATAATTCACTGTTTTATTAAAGTGGCAGAAGAAAACTATGCAGTTCTGCTGTACTTTACAACTGAGCCGTTCATAAAACCACGAATGAGAAACTCTATTCATTTTAAAGTGTTACTACTACATATCTGCGGTTCTGACAGTTAAATTATTCATGAAACCATGGATAAGAAACAGTATCTATAATATGAAACATAAAATACATGTGTCTGTCTGTGTGTCGGTCACAAGAACTCCTCCTAAACGGTGAATAGTAGCAACATGAAATTTGCATACGACATTCTGGGGTGCATTTCTAGGTCAACGGTGCTATTTTCAACTTTCAGAATTAATTAATTCTTAAGATATTTAATTAAATAACAAAATTTAAGCCGTTTAAGGCCTAATTATTAGACGTTTCTTGCCAATAACTCCTGAAATATTTATTGCACGAAAATTATTTTTACACCATCTTAAAGAGCAAAACATTATCTTTTTAATGATAGCTATTCCATTGCGATATAATTTTTTATCTAATTGTAATTAGCGTTTCAAAATTACACAATTTTTAACAATATTTTCAATTCTTATAAAATTAAACTCAAGCCAATTTACTTTTTCATTAAATCTTTCATTCACGTGCATTGGCCACTATTAAAGTTAATAAAATAAATATTGTTTTCTTTTTACATTTCTTATTTCCAAGGCAGATTTTTTATTTCTGGTTTTGAGGCCGCGGTGGCCTAGTGGTAAGGTCTCGGCCTTGGGGCCGGAGGGTTCCAGGTTCGAAACCCGATTCCACTGAAGATCCGCCGTGTATGGGGCCTGTTGCACGTTAAATCATACGTAGTGACGAAACGTCCTCCCATTGGTGTGGCGAAGGAAGTGACAGCTCAAGCATCGTTCTCGTCATCTGACCGAGGTTCAAAATTACGAGGTCCGTCCCAAAATAGCCCTCGTGTTGCTTCCAAACGGGACGTTAATATAACTAAACTAAATTATTTCTGGTTTTATGTACCATATACTTCTTTTAATATGGCTGCATAGAAATCCAATTACTGTGCAACAAAATTTTTTAAATGATCCTTATGAGTGTGTTGAGTCTTTCAAGGTTACTTAGCGCGGATCCTATCGAAGGGAAAAAAACTAGGGAGAAAAAAAAGGCTTTTTACCTTTCTATCTGTCACAAGAAGTCTTCCTAAACGGTGAATAGTATCGATATGAAACTTGAGCATGCCATTCTGGGGCCAATCTGCTTTTTTCAAATTTCAAAAATTATTTCCTCTTAAAATATTTACTTAAATAGCAAAAATTAAGCCGATTCTCGGAGTTTTTTCTCAGTTTTTCGCCAATAACTTCTGAAATATGTATTACACGAAGATTATTTATATACTATCTTAAAGAGCAGATTTTTTTTTTTTTTTTTGCTGATCTTAATCTAAATGGCATACATTCTTTTCCCCCAAATTTAATAAACATTTCGAAATTCACATCAAATACAATTTCTAGCAATGCTTTCTATTACTATAATTAAATTCAAACCGATATTTTTTTTTTTTTTATAAAACCCTCATTCCCGTGTTTTCGCCACTGTTAAAGTTATAATAAAAAATGTTGCTTTCTTTGAATATGAACAGAATGGCAGAATTTTTATTCCCACTTTTATTTCATAATATGTACGTCTTTCAATATGTTTGTTTACACAGCATTCCAATTACGTTAGTTAATTACTATCCCTATGCGATGCTTCATTTAATTTAACAAATTTTTAAATGATCCTAATGAGTGTGTCAAGTCATTCAAGGTTATTGAGTCCGGTTCCGAAGGGAGAGGACCTAATCAGAAAATATAGGAATACTATTCACTGTTTTACCGATCAGGCACGCGGGCACCAAAAAGAAGAGAATGGTACTTCGGATAATGAAAATAAGAACCATGATAGGAAGGATTTTCTGTTGTGAATGTAGTAATGATGGGGAAGGAGTTCCAAGGATTGCTAGATTCATGTCAGGTGGTCCAAAGTGCGGAAACAAAAGGAAGAAAGGAGTTTAAGTGCTGGCCGAGAGGTCAGACGACACGAGAGAGGACGAACGAAAGTTGCTTCTGCAAAACACTGTTTAATTAAGTTTAAATAGTCTGAACTTCATAAGACTTGAAATTATTTTCATTCCGAGCAATGTCGGGTATATAAGCTAGTGCTTTGTAAAGTATTATCATTGCTAGTTAATATGTCGAAATAAACTTAATGCACAGTATTTAATCCTGCTTAATGCAGTGATTTACATTTCGATCACGGCCGTTTTGGACTCTAATTAATTTAGAATAATTTATTTATTGCTTAGTAAAATTATTTACTTACTACATGTCTTAATTGAAGCAAAAGAGTTTTCATTAACGAAATATTAATTAGACATATGCTTTAATTAATCAATTTTAAAAATTCAATTTTTTAAAATTATTATTGTTATTGACATTCCATCCGGATTAGTATTTAAACAGATTAACGCATGGAGTGAACTTGAAAAAAATTTTGCTGAAAAAATAGTGCAGGGCATGTTTAAGTAGATTAAAAAAGACACAAGATTAAATTTTAGGTCATTTTAGGTAAAATAACATGTAGGCCATCATAACTGAAAAACATTTCAGTTTTCAATTTAATCCGGAATAAATAGCTGTTTATTTTTTCCTTTATTTAAGTTTATATGTTTATATTACTTAAGTTATTGTCACCAGAAGTACCGAATAAGACGGGGAAGTCGAAATTTGGTATTTTTGTTCCGAATTTGGATTAAATGTCCGGTAATTTATCTAATAAGTTCATATTAAAAAATTAATTAAATTCGACTGAAATCTAATTAGATTTAATTTTATAAAAAGCTAGTAAAATTGGTCAATTTTAGATGAAAGTATAGTAAAAGTGAATTCTTTTTTCCAGTTTTTACTGCATTTATAAACCAAACAGGCGCCTTGGATTAGCTGGGAGGGATTGTCCCGATATTAGTCTCTTTGAGAAAAATAGTGGTGAATTGAAAAATACCGAGTATTTTAGTTAAATGACCTGGATTATCCCATTTGTACTTAACAGCAAATAATTAATACAAAAAAATTAACTAGATTTAATCTTACAGAATGTTATCTTCTGAAAAAAAATTTATCTCCAACTTTTGCCATACATAGAATAGAATCACCTTAAAATCAGCCTGAAGGCAAAATAGTAAAAATATTTTGTCTGTTTTTTCTGATTTATTTTTTTTAGTTTGTCTAAGACACCACCCTCTCCATTAATTGGTCACTTTAAGTTAGTTCATGTCTTTTTTACTGCTGGTTTTCTTTACTGAAGGAACCAAATTAATGCATCTAATTTTGACAGTCGTCAGACTAAGTTTGACAGAGCGACTTATTTTTCATTCCAATCGACAGCAAAGCATTTACTTTCAAAATTATCAAATTTTTAATATCTGCAATCGATATTTTATTTAGTTTGAACTACTCTTTTAGCTCCCAATTTACAGGACATTGCCCTTTTATATTCATTAACTGCGACGTAGCAACGTGATTGCTGTTTTTATGTCCCGAAGTCTGAATGAGTTGTTGTCGCTGGCTTCCATTCAGTAAATAAATAAAAATCAACAGCAAGTCTGGCAAGTTATGTCTCCGGTCGTAAGTGCGATTGTTATCCGTCCAATCGCACATCAGCGAATAAAACCCCGTCATGATTATTTTTTTCCCCACCTTTTTACAGTTGACGTTTCGGAAGCAAAATGTCAAGCAATAAAGACGGCAATTCCACCGTAGAAAGTAAAATTTAGCAAAAAAGTTTTGAAATGAGAAAACAAATTTCAGCTGAGAAGTTTCAAAAACAGAAATGAAAAGTAAATTTCCTGAAAAGAAATTCATGATTCAAAAGGCTTTGGAACTTCCAAAAATGATGAATTTTTGATTAAATTTCTTAAATATAAAATATTCCCTTTTCGTCGATGTAGGAAGCAAATAAAGTACGAATTAAATATTCATCATCTCACAACTTGTTATCAAATCTGTTCTGAAATATAAAAATCATTTTCTTCAAAACTTGATTTAAATCGATTTCGACAAGACATAATATTAAATATGTCTGCAAGTTTCATTAGCTTTCTTAATATATGACAACTGAAGAATGGTTATATATGGAATATAATTTATAACAACAAAAGGCATATCGAGACGAAGAATATGGATAAGAATATATAATATGCCGAAATAGAGGCTAAGAAAATTATACTACTAAAAATAATAAATAAATATTAAGAGAAATTTTTAACCATGATGTTGAAAATAGAGAGAAATCTTTTAACACAAAAATAAAAAGAACATTTTTACTATAAATTAAAATATATAGAAATTACATAAGTTTATACTCATATACCTACTGAATACTGTCTTTTCTATTAACAGAATTTCACAACGCCAGAATTTATTTAAAACCGTGTATTTTATTGCTAAATTATACTTGTTAAAGATACAAATAAAATAACCGACTTTCTTGGATTTTAAATAGTAAACGGACGCCAGTAAACCAATTCCCGCACTTCTAATACATATCATCACAATCTTATGAAAATGTCGTATGTCAAATTTACCAAAATGTTTTGTAGGTCATCTAGATCTGCTTTGAAATTGCAGTAGTGTATGTGGATATTTGATTGTTGCAGGTTGTTACGAAATGCCATAGTCGCTAGTGGCTCATGCTGTTACATCAAAATTTAATTTACATAAAATTTGCTATACATGATTTTTGACATACGATATTTTGATAAAGCAGCGACGAAGTAAAAGTAGTGTTTAATTAAAAACTCGTAAAATAATTTAGATATACACATCGCAGTTAAAACGATGGTGGACATTTTCCATTTTTTAACATGCAATAAAAGTTTCCTTTTATTATTACTCGACTTTTTCCTTTTTTTTTCACGGCACATTTGAAAACTGAAACATTCAAGTAATTCTGAAAATATTTAAAGAAATGTATCTATGTTTGCCATAAAATAAGACAAATTAAAATTTAAAATGTTAATTTAAGTCTTATTAATAGTATAGTAGAAATAAAATTTTACATATTATATTCCTCGGGTTTTGTGATATCATGAAACCACATTAAATTTTCTGATCGCAATGCACTAAAAGTAATAGATTTAACTGTACTACGAGGACAACGTTTATTCAGCAGTTTTCAAACAGAAAGAAAGCAGTGTAGAAAAGAATTGATCTTCCTTTCATTTTTGTATTCGCATGTAGTTGTCAGAGATTTTGCTAAGAATGTTTCGATTCCAATTTGAGAGTTGGAAGAATATAATTCAACACAGAAAAATTGCTTGGCTTATTATTAAAATACATATAATAATTCCTCATTTCGCAGACTTCCCTAAGATTTCTAGACAATTAATTTATAAACTTCGAAACTCTTATATTGGAGTTTGTTATGGAGGCCGTTAATTACTTTTGGGTGGAAAAATTATAGTCTTCTCGTCTAGCAAAATTCTGAAGTTAATGAGAAGAAAATTGCAAAAGTTTCTCTACTGGCAATGGAAACTCAAAAGCTATGAATGAAATGTAGACCTTGCGCAGCATGTCGTCACAAGGCAGATTTTGAGAAGGTGAAAATTATAACAATGGTGAAAGATTTAATTTGATGCATATAAGATAACATATATTATTTAATAATGTTATAAATTATTAAATGATAATAATAATTAAATAATATATGGCAGATTTCGAGACAGTACTATAACATTTATGAGACAATATTGAAATCCTGTAAGACAGATTTTGAGATAGTATGGTAACATTTACGAGACTGTATTGTAATTCTGCAAGGCAGATTTTGAAACAGTATTATAACTTTTATAAGACAGATGGTAATTCTGCAAAATAAGCTTTGGAACAGTATTGTAATTCTGCAAGACAGATTTTAAGACAGTATTGTAATTTTACGAAATGGGATATGAGACATTATTGTATTTATGCAAGATAGATTTTAAGACAGTATTGTAATTTTACGAAATGGGATATGAGACATTATTGTATGCAAGACAGATTTTAAGACGGTATTGTAATTTTTCAGTTGAAGGTTTGAGACAGTATTGTAACATTTATGAGGCAGAATTGTAATCTGCACTTTTCAGCAATTTTACACTCTTAAGTCAAAATAAAGTGATTTTGTTACGCAGATTAGGTACATTTTGTGCTGTATGGTGGTTATAATTAATGATTTGTTGCAATTAATATATCCCTATTCAGAGTTCTACAGAGGAAAGAAACGTCATAAGATAGTGAAATCTGTGCTATATGCATTTCAAGACAGCAGGAAATTAATAATGCAAAGAAGTTTCAAAAATGAACTATGGGTAAGATAAGTGACCAGCCAACATGATGACAATCTTCTTCGTATAGTATGAGTGACTCAATCATATCCATGATGCATATAAATAGTATAGGAGTTTCAGTAGATACTAATGTTTACGATAAGCATCCAAATGTCAGTTTAATAAATGTATATAAGATTCAAGTTCTAAGGTTCCAATGGCCGTAATGGTTACACGGGGTTATGTGACGGTATTCTAGTTCTAAGATTCTTATCTTTACTCATGAGTCTTTTCATCTTAATTTTCTTTCCCTTATTCATTTTACCGTGATCTGAAATTCATACCACCAAGATTTGTTATTATTTTGTCCCCTGTTTTACACTCTCCTGAATAGGAATATATAAATTCAAAACATATTTTATTTTACTCTGTATACTCTGTTTTATCTATATATGGTTGCTTAAGAAGCAACAACACCAAATCTCAATATTTTCAAAGAGGAAGAAAAACTGAATTTTTCGGAAACAATAACGAATATTGCTGGATTTTTTTAACTTCTGATATAAATGTGAGACCACATGTTCCTATCAGATGTGAAAAAAAGTTCAGAAACATTCGTTATTGGTTGCGAAAAATTCTGTTTTTCCTTCCTCTTTAAAATTTGAAAATATTGAGGTTGGTGATGTTGCTTGTTAAAAGCGACGATATATAAAAGTAAAAATTCATAAATAATTTGAGCGCTTTAGAAATCCAAACTACTAAATAGATTTCTTTTTTCAAATTCAACTCACGAATACTTTGAAGCAAAAGGAAGATTTTAGTGAAGATTTTGTCACAATTAATCAAATAGTTAACATTTGATTGATTAGAAACAATGTTTTCCATATATAGAAAGGATTACTTTATCTTTAATGTTGCCATTCCTATTAAATAAAAGCATTATTGATATTTTAAATCCCTTTATTTACTTACATCCGAACCGTCATTTGGATTAATTACATTTTGCATCATTACTAATATAATAGCCCAGATCTGTCTCTCACTGATCCGGTAACGCTCTGACGTCACCGACAATAAAATTCGTGGCGCCATAGCACTGCGAGACGTTAAACAGCATTATTTCATTGTTAGAGAACCTAAATTTCAGTAATTTTAAATTTAAAAGAGTAATTGTCGTTCTAATTTCAAATTTAATAGCTCTAAAATGGTGAAATAAAATTTGCTATCGATTGATATAAAATTTATCTCGCTATGATCAATAGTTCCCGAGAAATTTTAAATTATATTAATCCTATATTTCAAATTAATATCCGTTTTTTAATAGAAAGTAGTAAATTACGTCAGTGGTATATCATGCGCGTGATATAGTTTGGACGCCACGTTGCATCTAATTATTTATTAACAATTTTATAATATTTTTTTGACAAAGTTAAAATTTACACAAAGACATCTGAAGTACAAGGAAAATTGTTGAACAACGAAAAATACTTCACACGGAATGTTGTTTACCAAGAGATTTTTTGAATAAAGAAATTTGTAAATAAAAAAAAATATTTCCTGTTATAAAGCATATGTTTATTTTATTTGTTTTCAATCAACTTCAAGCATATATCTCGCATATACATCTATTTAAACACGTCAAATTTGACGGGAAAAACTCGAATGAAGAGGCAATTTGCACCCGTCATACTATGACGGGTGATTTTCTAGTACTTTAAGAATTAGTAACTTTTGAAAAAAATAAGTTTAGGTGGTTTTAAAAATTGTTTGGTAAAGTTTGTAATATTCCGAATTTAAAAGTAGTTTGCTGCAATTGGTATTCTTACATTAAATAAAGTTGCAGACGATAAGAGGATTTTGTGTAATAATTTATCTTAATATAAATAAAAGTCATTGTGGGTTTGTATGTTTGTATGTATGTTTGTATCTATGTTCCACATCTTCTCCTAAACTACGGCACTGATTTCAACCAAACTTTGAACTCTTATTAATTAAGACTAGGGTAAGATTACTGTCAACTTTTTAAAGCGCTAAAGTTAATTAAACAGTCAGTTAATTAAAAAGTAACCGAAACCGTTTTTCCGCTGTAAGTTCGGAGCAAATTATCCTCTGAAAATTATTTTTATACCATCTTAAAGTTCAAAATTGTACCTTTTTAATGATATCAATTTTATATCTGTGACATTTTTCTTTCAATTTGTATTAATTTTTCAAAATTTAAAAAAAACGTTGACACGCAGACGATTTTAAAATAAATCAAATTTAATGATACTAGAATTGATACTGATGAGTTGCTAGGCAACGGTGTAATTACTTTACGATGAAATTTAAAAAAATAAAGCACAATTCTCTCCCACGAACTTGCTAAAGATCAGATGGATTGCTAATATATCAAGTTTTAAAGTAATTCTAGAAACCATATCCAGTGGCTGCCAAGATTAATTTGCAAAAGCCCAAAGAATATACAGTAAGAAACATTCGAGCTCTACGTGCAATTATATCCATGTACTGCTGCCTACTATGTCAAGATCTTTAATTCATGGTCCGATTGTAATAGAAAATGCTATATTACCGAATAGGCCAATTGTCAGAAGAAGTGGCGGAAGCACTCGCAGCAAACATTTCCGATCATTCCGGCCAAAATTGAGCCCAAAAATTTTCTTCCTTGCATTTTCAAGGCGAGGATGTTCTCAAAAGATTGTTTTGAGTTCGATCCGAAGCGACATATGAGATCGCGATGAGGAAAAAAGTCAAAATCATTCCCAAAAAGAGACTTTAGAGATGTTCCTGCCAATGGACCTTCTGAAGTTCTGATGAAGAATTCGGATCATGAAGAAACAGATAATGACATTAATGATTTATCATCAGACGAATAACGCACCTTCCTTATGAATTATTAACCAATTTTTTTACAATAGTTATTAAATTATTTTTATCATTTATTCAATTATTTTGTTATTTTCCAATTTCTTTCAAAATTAATGTAATATTATTAATTTTAATTCAATGTACAAGGATCATAAAAAATAACTGGTCTATTTAGAGGCCCTCCTGGCCAAAGTAATTCTGCATTCAGAATATCGTAAGATTCATTATATAATATAAAAATTATCTGATTAATAATATAATATATATAATAAATAATTCATCTATTAATATATTCATTAATAATAAAAAATTAAGGTGTTGGTTGCCATTGAAAAAAAATTATAATATTTTTAACTGTAACCGAAAACCATAAGAGGTGGTTGCCATTCTTATCAAGCAAAATCGCATGCGCATATCCCATAATACTTAGAGCCAAAAATCTGTCTTGATACTCTGTGGGATTCCCGGAAGCTTCTAAATAGGCAAGTTACTTTGACCACCCTGTATATAACCATGAAGTTATAAAAATAATAATTATTTTAAGTTTTAAAGCAATATTTTCTGCAAAAGTTCATTAATTTACTAACTAATACGTTTAAATTAGTTTAAGACCGAAAAATATCTTGGCCGCCCATTCGTCAAATATCCCACTTGTGCGACGTTTGGACCTAGGTGTGCAATTTGTAACCGCGCAGTCTCGGTTAATGAGGTTACGTATCATCAATAGTTCAGCACACCGACTTTAATATCAGCTTTGTCGAAAGGTACCCTGACAATTCTAAGTGAGCCCAAGAACTCTACAGGATATGATATTACTTGTAACAGCATATATTTTTTATTTATCTGACTTAAACTTTCACATTAATCAGTGCCAAAATTACTCCAACAAACCATTCTCTATTCCTCATATATTCTCCAGCATGCACCATATCATTGTACCTCAATGGTATCATCAGGCTTTATAACTAAACCATCCATCATGCTATATGCTTCATCCATTTCTACCCATTTAAGTATACATAAACAAAAACACTATATCGTCGCATATTTTCTTTAGTTATAATAAACTTTAGTTTCAACCAATCTTAAAAAATCAGCCATATTCATCTATCAATAGATTTCTATCCTGACGTCAATTTATCGACATAGCTTCTTTGAATAAAAAAAACCTGATATGGAAAAGTAAAATCACTAAAAATTGTAATAGACTGCAAAATCGAAATAAGGAAATCACATCGAGTTGGGTGTAATTATATTTATTATTCCATTAATAAATTATTTGTTTATTTTTCTCTGAAAGATCATATATAATCGCGGCTTTATGATCACGTGATGTTTGACATTCAAAATAAGTTATTCCACGTAGTTTAAAAAAGAAAGCTAAAACAGAGATAGACACACTTTTCTTATTTAATATATTATTAAGGACATTTATTATTTCTTCGGAAACGCAGGTAAAAATGACAGGTGATATGAACTGCAGTGATTTTTTAATTTAATCAAATAAGCTTTAGAATTCTTTTTAAGAACCAATGAAAACATTGCCAAACGATATATTTGAAAAACAAATAAACAGAAAA
>BGPR01014843.1:0-33616 GCA_013235015.1 Araneus ventricosus
GATCTCGCCCCTCCTCCCAACAGACAGGTAAGATTTGCACTTTGTAGTAAGCATTAAAGGTTTAGCCATTTTTTTTCATCGAATGCCAGTTATTTACACAAGTCTCTGCTTTTAAAAGTGCTCACAAAATTATAGGTCTGGTTGTATCAGTATTAACTAAACTTACAATTAAATGTCTGCTTTTATCAGTATTAACAGAATTGCAATTGAAAATCTTGCCACTACCGAAATGACTCAAATGTTTTAATGGTGCGAAACTCGCTACTAACTCGCCAAACATTGGAACCATTAAAACGGCCACTATCTTAAAACGGAATTAAAAAATAAAAATCCTTACACATGCGTCGTTTTCAAAGACTTCAAGGAACATTATTGCTAAATACTAAGAAAAGCGAGCAACGCGTTCTGTCGGGACTAGGTAACAAATTTACAGACAAACACACGAAATGCCGAACGATCGGGTTGAAACAGGACCTCTCTCGGTTCATAATATTTCATTCAGTGAATGGCAACACGCATACTAAAATAATATTTATCTATATAGGACGCATCTTTGCAAATTTTCCTATTGATATGTTTGCTAAGTTTCACATTATAGTGAACTAGAGTAAGCGTTCAGCAAGATGGTATTGTCCGAAATTTGATACAGAGCTACAATGGTCTTGTGTAATCTCTATGCCAAATTTTAACGCATTTATCTCGCCGCATTTTGAGTTCGTTTTATGTTTACATACGCGCAAACAGATAGATAACACAAACATAACTATAAAATTGATTTTATAAAAACCAAGAAGTTCTAGAACTTCGTAAATTATCACGAAGTCAGAGTATCAGAGAATTTTGATGGTTACAAAACTTTTTTTCTGATTCGTCCACACAAAAGAAAAATCGCAATGCATTTTAAAAACTAGTGCAACTTATGCAATTAAAATTATCCTTTTTTTCAGGAATGAAAGGTAATTTCTTCAAACTAAAGAAAGACCAAAACATCCTAATCAACGACTTCGACTACGATTCCATCATGATTTACGGCAACTACGCCTTCTCCAAGCAACGGGGTGTTCTCAAGACCATGGAAGCGAAGAATGGACACGAGCTGCTCAACCCCTACGACAAAACCAAAATGACAGATTCTGACATAGAAAGGGTCAACAAATTGTACAAATGCCCAGGATTCGAGAACTGAATTCTGTATACTGTTCTAATGTGACAATTTATAGAAAAAACGGAGAGCTTTGATTGATAGTAATAAAATTTGCATCTAAAAATATATCACTTTTCATCATCGATTTAACAGCTCTCAGGGAAACTTATTTAATTCTTTCGTCTGTTTTAAGCTCACAAATAAACTTATCTATAATATATATATCAAAACAAACAAGAAACAAAAGACAAAAATTCAAAAACATACAAGACACAATGGCCAAAAAAAATAGACAAATACGTATACATGTGACATCAGGTTTTAAAAGTGAAGTAATCCATGTTAAGGAAAAGACAGCAGTTGTTAAATCTTCATTTATTCCATCGTAGACAATAGTATGTTACTTTCTAATAGCTAAAATAATTATATTATACGAGTATATTATACGAGTAGTAATTAAAATGAGGTGTCGTTAAAAGTGATTTAAGAATTAAAGAAGTTAAAAAATTGAAATATCACACACACACACACACACACACACATATATATATATATCCTTCATTAGTTTTTAGTAATATCTTTTATCCAGAATATTTGATATTACTGAAAACTAATGAAGGTTTTTCTTCTGCAGATTTTCTAGATCTTCAAATAAAAATAGTTGATAATAAATTAAGCACTGAGATTTATGATAAAAGAAACACTTTTCAGTTCAATATAAACAATTACCTTTTTGGAATAGCAACATTAGTCGTCAAATTTATAGAAATATCGTCTTAAATTATATTCATAGAAGCACTATTTTAGTCACAGACAGATTAAAACGGCAGTCTCCTATTAATACATTTTTTGAAAATGCTATCAGATATAGGTATCCTATAAATTTCATGTATGCTTAAGTTAATAAGAAATATTTAACACCATTAAATTAAAAGTCTTTTAGATTTATCTTTGATTTGATCATATATGATGGAATTAACAAAGATTTTAGTAAATCACTTCATAGGTAGATGGCGCCACTAGATTAAGAATAAGATTGCATCATTTATTTATTTTTACGTACATTTCCAAATATATATATATTATTATAAAAGGCTATATTTAATTTATAGTTAATATTTTTATAGTGTTTTATTATAGTATTAACAGCTTAATTTAGAAATAATATTTTCACTTTAAATGCGGAACTGTCTTTAGGATAATGCTCAAGTCCTAACAATAATTGTAACTATTGAATTGGTATGTTATAATTTATTTACTTTCTCGTTCCTAATCTTGAAAGATTTTGGGGATTTATTCCCCTATTTTTTCGTTTTTCCAACAATTGGCTTTCGCAGAGGGTTGGCGCCACAAAATCTAGATTTAATGCGACATGTCAGTTCCCAAGGCTGATAGGCATTTGATTGTTGGAATTCCAATTCTATGTTGTCTTTTCTCATAGTGTAATAGTCTTTAATCAAACTATCTTTTGTATTTCAGTTGTATGATTATTAATAAAGTAATTTGATTTTAAGTTTAATTTTTAGATTAATATTTGTATATATTGAAAACGTAACACATGTTTTGATTAATTGTCATATATATACACAAACATAAACAAAACCAGAAACAAATGCAATAACAGTTAAGAAAATACTTAAAATGAAGAAGTGCAATTTCAAAAGAAGTAAACTTTAGGATAATTTTAGGAAATGGGCAAAATATGATAAACATAGAATCTGAAAAAGATTTAATTGTGAGAAAAAATAGATTCTATAAATGATTTAAATATGTGGAAAAAACTTCACAAATGCGGTGAATGCGCCAATGCAGCAGTACAACCGAAAAGTGAGAAATATTTATAAAAGAAAACATTAAAAACACGTTGTAAAAGAAAAACCAAAACAATAAAAAGGAACAAGACGCCAACGTCCGGGACGCGTCATCAGCAAGGGAAATCCCGAACGAGCGTAAACACAAAATTCGGTGTTTTCTGAGCACAAAACTCTAGCAATAAAGCCAAAAAGAGTCTGTTTCCCCGGAACACCGAACAAAAACCAAAGTTTGAAACAAAGCAAAAAACCCAAGTCCAATTGAAAGAAATAAAAATAAAATAAAAGGCCAAGTCCTTTAGAAACAAAACATATTAAACCCAACTCCGAAACCGACAAAGCAAAACAAAAACGAAGAAAAAGGTGAAAAAACTCACCCAAAAATCCACAAATGAAGAGACCATGGATCCAAATGCAGAAACACGCGGCACGAATAACAGTTCAAATGTGCTGACGTGACAACGGTTGAAGTGGTTGACAGTTCACTTTTAACGTCGCAAGTTTCGGAAAATATTTTACTAGGAGTGAGAAGTGAAGAGTCTTAGAGACCTTTTGATGTCAGTGAGGTCTTAGGAGCTTTTCTACGAATATCAATAGATAAGTAAACAAAAGACAAATAAACCAAAAAGAGGCTAACTGTAAAATAGATCAGAGGCAAATAGAATAAAGGCAAATATAAACAGTTTTTTTTACAGAACGCTGTGGATTAAAGGTAAAAAAAGAGAAATGGGAATTTTATTGGAATTAAGATTGTATTTGAAAAGTTCAATTTGTTTTTCCTTTGATTCTGAATTGTTGCAAATATTTTTAATCCTTAGTAATTGATGTAATATTGTGTTTTTAAAGATCTTAATAGAGATATTAGAATTCCAAAAATTGAACCTATTGACATTAAATTTAAATTTATTTCTTTTGTCGTAGATGCTTAAATTTAATTCGTTTTGACAATCAATATCAAGATCAAGAAAAATTGCTTTAATATTAATATCGTTAGTTTTTGTTAATTTTAGTTCCTCAGGATAAATATTCCCACTAACTGTAGAGAAATCTTCCAAAATTAAAAATCAGGATGTCATCTATATATCTAAAAGCTGAATTTAAACTTAAAACTGTATCTTTTTCGTAAAAGTGAAGAAATAGATTAGCAATTAAAGAAGAAAAACAAGACCCCTGTGGAATTCCTATAATCTGTAACAAAATATTTTCGCCATTCGAGATGAAATTATTGAAGACGCATAAATTAATAATGTCTAACCAATACGCTTCTGTGCATTTTAGCAAGCTTTTCAAGTCATAGTAATAATGCATTAAAACTTCTTTTAATTTATTAAGTGGGATGCTAGTGAACAGGTCCTGAAAGTCATATGTCTCAATATATGTAACTACATTGTTTTTGCAAAATCAATCACTTTAGTATTATTTTTAATAATTCATGTAAAATTTTCTTTTTCTATAAAACTTAGAATAATATTAAGGTACTTAGAGAATGAATGTTTTCTTTTATTAATATATATATGTGTGTGTGTGTGTGATATTTTAATTTTTTAACTTTCCTAAATAATCTTAACGACACCTCATTTTAAATACTTCTACTTTCATCATAATAAAGACACTACATCTTTCTTTTCAAGTCACGAGCTTCTAAAGGGGAAATTCAGTTTTCTGGGTACTTAAGCGTTCTGCGCATTCAATTCTGTCTTTTTCACGCCAGCATGTAAGCTTTCAACAGCAACGCGCCGCTCGGGCGTAACCTTCTGAATACTGGTCATGGAGCTACGTAAAAATTGAATCATTTACCTATGAAGAATGCCTGAATAAAAGAAGATTAAGCCATATATTGTCTCTTCCATGTCCAAAATGGACTATATTTCACCTTTTTAAAGCCTGATCTTATATATATATATATATATATAGTAAATTAAAAACATGACAATAGCCATTTACACAAACCTGCATTATATTTACAATATATATAAATATTAAGATTAAATTAAATTACCCTATCCATAATCATACATTCGAAATACAAAAGACGATTTGACGTAAAACTATTAGCATTAATACTTATCAAAACTTGAAATAAACAATCCTTATTTGAAATTCCAACAATCAAAGTGTCCAACTAGCCTTGGGACAAGTTCGTCGTATTCATCTAGAATTGCGGCGCCAACCGAAGAACCTACGAAGTCAATTGTCGAACAAGAGAAAAAGGGGAATATGTCTCCAAATCATCACAAAATGAGAATAAAGAAGAAAATATCAAACTATTACACCTAACAATACCTAAGATTTATATATGCATACTATTATACAACATACTATTAAATATATAATATCATATTATATATCTAACATTTTACAATATCTAATTCCATTTAATAAATGCAAAATTAAATCTCTGTGTAACCTTTTTCTTCTTACTATAAAAGTTTATGAATCTAACTTATGTAGCAAGCAATAACACTGTTCCGAATTTAATAGGAAAATGTTATTTTTATCTTAAGTGTTTTAATACTATTATAAAACACTAAAAGAAGCATTAAATATAAATTAAATTTAACCTATTAGAATAATATATACTAGGGTCCTCTGCACCCTGCTCGTTAACTCTCGCCAACCCCCAGGAGGATTGCGTTGCAATCCCCCCAGGTTTGTTACGCAAACCCTGCTCGCTTCGCTCGCTACAGTGCATATATATATATATATATATATATATATATATATATATATATATATATATATATATGTGTATAAACAAATATGTAAGAGTTGCAAAATTAAAACAAATATAATTATTCTAAAAATTAATTCTAAAAACAAATAAAATTGAATATTATTGATAAAGAAATTGTGGTGTGACATCTTAGCACTATGAACGTAACAAAGTCAATATTATACATAAATAAAAATCTTAGGCTGATTTCCTTTTAATGCTTTCACTTTAAGGAATAAAATTTTTTGGCCCTGAAACTTAGCCTACCTTATTTGCAGGTACGATGCGAGCGAATAAAACGTTATTTGTAGGCACAGTGCGTTTGAATATAACGTTATTTGTATGTACTGCACTGGGAGATGAAACGTTAATTGCAGGTACAATAGTGAAGGATAAAATGTTATTTACTGGTATTTTCCATTCTGTTATCTTGTACATTCGTGTTTTCTTGATGGCACTACACTATTTTAATTTTTTCAGAATTTTATTATCAGTTAACCGATTAAGTAATTTTGTGCCAGTTGCGCCATCTGCCTGTGAATTTAAGAAGAAATTGTTTAAAAAAATTATATTTATAATAATGAATTCTAAATTAAAAACTAAAATGTAGAAAATAATTAAAATAAAAAATTACTTTTTAATACACTAATGAAACAGTGTTTTTAAAAACAGTTTATTGTTTTCTTAATTTAGAACACTTGTAAATTGGAGAGATGGAATTCACATTAGGAGTTATTTTAAATTTATCGGTTAATATACCATGTTTGGAAAAAGGAATAAAATCTAGTAAAAAATTTATTTTCTCGTAAGTTTTAGGAAAATATTATCTGAAACTTAAACTATCCAAAATATTAGACATGTGGCAAAGAGGATGGAGGAAAAAAGTGCTTAGGAATATGTAAGAAAAATGTGAAAAGATTTTTAAATTTCAAGGATTAAAAAAATCGATTAAAGTGATGAGGAGATTATTATGGGAGGCAGAAGACTGCAATAATGGTGAGTGAAAGCACTCGGAGAAAAAGTTTGACCCCAGGGACCGAACCCCGGAACATTGAATTGCAAGCGCAATGCCTTGGCAATTGTACTGTCGGAACGCAAAGGCTGGAAAATTAAACAGGGGCTTTTCTTATTTTAACTGTCATTTATATCGTAGTCTGAATTTTAAAAATTGATGGATTTTAGATTGAGGGGAAGGTTTGATAAAATTTATTTGCAAGTTTTTGATTTAAACTTTTTTTAGAAAAACCCAAGTCGCTGACTTAAACTATTTTGACTTTGACCTGAAAGTTCTCTGGCTCTCATAAGCGATCTCCTTCATTTCTAACTGATCTCTTTTGAATCATTTCATCCAAAGTTTCATTATATTGTCAAAAATATTGTGAACTCTACGTCTTAAACTCATTTTCTGCGAGAAAAACTTATTTTACACCACAACGAATATAGTAAGAGGCTATTCGTATGAAGTTATGCCTAACATGACGGAGGCTTCCGGTTTTGTTTGGTAACAGACTTCGCCATCGACAAAAGAGAAATTAACCCATATTTTCCGCCACGTCCTTTTCCACCTTAGAGTTTTATATATATAGATTCTATAAATAAAAAAAGGAAGTCTATAAATAAATAAAAATTATATATTATAAGATGTAATCAAAGTCTTTAAAATAGTAGAGCCATCTACCTTTAAAATAATATATTCAAATCTTATTGCTAAATATATCATATACGATCATAAAAAGGGTATTTTAAAAGGAAATTTAATTTGAGAATAAATAAAAAGAAATATGTTTGTTATGTGGTTTACTTGATGAATTGTTTACTTAAACACATAAATTGTTGAATTGTTAACTTGATATTTAAACACATAAATTGTTAACTTGATATTACATAATATAATATATAAACACTTAAATATATAAAACTGCAGTTCATTAGAATAAAAAATTGCATTTGTTAAATTAATTTGTTCGTATATATTTTAAATATCCTTTTTACAAAAAATAAAAACAAAGGAAAGATATCATGCATAAATATAAAAAAGGAAGAGTTAAAAATGTCAGACATGAAAGCAAAAAAAAATTACTCCTGAAAAACGGAACTAAAAGGTTTATTTATACTGATACATAAAAAAACAATCATTGACATTAACTTATATATCTCTAGACTACATATCATCAGTGGCCCCCTTTTCTTAAACTAATAATGTTGATCAACATTCGCGAACATCATGTAGAAAAAAAAACACATATTGTATTAGCCTGGAAACTCAAAACTCCGAGAAATCTTTTAATATAGTCCTGAAGTTTCCTCTCTTTTTTTTCTATGGAAAGGGGGTAAGAATTGAATGCAAAAATTGTTGTCCGCCATGAAATACGTAAAAAATATATTGATAAAGGAAAAGGTCTTATAGCTTTTCGGTCCCTGCGATCTCCAAAATGGTCGGATTCCTCCTTCACCATTTATTATCCATCACACAAGTCCGCTCCTTATTCTACAATCCAGACGGGGGACATTACACGAAATGAGCATTTACAGACTCTTTTTCGTGCAAAAAAACTGAGCAAAAAGAACACAATTCGAACCGTCCCCACCGGAACGAAGTATATGCACCATTTTTTTCTTTCTTCCAAAAATTCATCCAGCAGCGCGTCTCGATTCTCGAATAATCTTTTTAAGTGCAGGGATCTAACCCCTCTTCACATCCTGGCCTTGCGTCACAGAAAAAACAACGCCTGATTGGACACGCTTGTTGTCAGGCGCTATTTTAGAGTGACCTTATAGCCTCCCCGCTCGTAATGAGAGGAGAAAGTGACCTTTTAACTATCCTCCTGCAAGTAGGCACTCGACAATCTTGCACCAAGGAAGCGAAAAAGGAAAAAAGAACATTTCTTGTAGCAGACAATACTACAATCACCCCCTTGATAGTGAAAAAAATTTTTTTGAGTTCCAAAACGAAAAACATTTTGCTTGTATCCCCCATTGTGGAGGCATGTGGTAACAGTTCACACAAATCAGTCTTTGATGAACACCAGATAGTCCATAGGCATTGCATTGGCATTCACATACCCAGCAGTGGGTTTTGTGACAAAACCCCATATAACGTCCATTGAAAGTGGTCACTAAGTTTAATGTGATTTTTACAAAAAGCAACAATATAACAAAATGCATGTGTAATGCAAACATTCCGAGAAACAGATTTTCAAAAAAAAAATTAACTATATACATGCACAATTGACTAATACAAATGTGTAGTGACCCAAAAAAAAACATTTAAACAAATAATTTGTTTTGGCAATTAATCAGCCAAAGTAAATCCAAATTGTTTCACGATACATAATTACGTATATCTGTAATGAGATGTTTCTCAAAATATATGATAAACACAGATCATTTTTTGACAAAGATATAAAATACTCATTTAATAAAATTAAAGAATATAATAGCACATTCCTGACATATAGATATATGACTTAAATTCGAAGCAAGCAGCTTATTCGCATGTATATGTTGTATTTGTTCTAAACAAAAAGACAGAAAATTCATCAAGTAACCTCTGAAATACTCAGTTTAATCCCTGGCCTTAATTGTGAATCACTACAAAAAATAAAATATATAAATCGAATACTTTCAAACAACCTCAAAATACAACAAATATCAATCATTATACGAAACCCTAACAAATTTGACGTATATTAGGAACTGTTTGTCCCATGTCAAAGATCTCTTCAATATTTAGAACCTTCCAAAAAAATCAATCATGTTCTTGTTGAAAGATAAACTCGTGTGTTAATAACTGTACTTCACTTTCGTTAACTGTGTCATGTAATTGAATGTATACTCCTTTGTTTGTTTGTAAAAATATGAAAAAAATATGTGGTAGGCCAAATTCCTCTCTTCCACCGATCACAATTATGATCTAAGCATACGAAAAAATTTTGACATAGAAATTCTCAAAAATTCAAAAATCGAAGGGAAAAAATTCTTAATGAAAGGGGAAAAAATTTTTACGATATATACTAATCAAACAAATACATCATTTGTCACGTGACTAAATTCTCGAAACAAACAGGGGGTACCAACCTGCGAAGAGTATACGCCAGCATATATTCATTGTAAAGAGAACAAGTCAACAAAAACAAACTCAACATAATTGTTTAAATTTGATGCGTTGAACTTCGTAGAAAATAGCGTGTTTTTGACTCATTTGGGGCAGTGTCATGAGAAATTAGATGGGATTTTCTACCAGGAGCATATCTGAACCTATCGACATGCACAGTGAAGGAACGAGCGGATTTGTTATCAAGTGCCTGAATTGTGTAATTAACTTCTCCTCTCTTTGCAATAATTGTATAAGGTCCTCAAATCTTGTCTTAAAAGCACCCTTTGATTTCAGATAAACAATATCACCAACGTGTAATGCCCTTGGACGTGAATTTTTTGCTAATCTATTGTTCTGTTCAACCTGTTTTCTGGTGAGTGTGGAATATGCAAGCTCATAAGCTGTATTTAATTGTTGCAACAGGTCCTGTACATAATGAGCCTTATCCAAAAATAGAGGTTCTGAGTTATTATCAAATGTGTCGAAAATTAAAGGGAGATTTCGACCGAAATACAAAAGATTTGGTGTATATCCAGTTGAAGGATGAATTAATCCATTATAAATATTTTGGTGAATTAATAATGCATTCTGAAGATTAACACCTCTCTCCTGAAGGGTGAGAATACTTGATTCAATGGCAGGATTCAAACGTTCAGTTTGTCCGTTCGTTTGGGGATGAAAGGGTGACGTGTGACTTAATTTTATGCCGAGTGTTTTATTAATTAAAGAAAATACCTCTGATGTGAATTGTAAACCCCTGTCACTCAAAATGTGGCTGGGTCTGCCATGAATTGAAATGTAATTCAAGATATGTTTGGAAACTGTTTCTGCTGTAATATTCTTCAGAGAATATAATACAATATGTTTAAAAAATGATCTAGAACCGTGAGAACATAACCCGAATTTGGAAGTGGACCTTTTATGTCAACTGATATATAATCACCCGGTCTTGTAGGTATTCTGTTAGATTGTGGTGGTGCGTGCTTAGGTGTAAAAGATTTATTTTTGATACACTGCTCACAGCTAAGAACAAAATTTTTGGTGTCTATGTATACACCTTTACAATAATATCAGTTGCTAACAATTTGATATGTTTTATCTAGACCAGTGTGAGAAATGTGACAAATATCCAAAGCTTTGTGTTGCAGTGATTTTGGTACAACAATTAATTCTGCTTGTGACTTCCTGTGAGATTTAAACATCAAAATGTGTGTTGTAGGGTCAATGTAAAAACCACGAATATTATTTGAATCCTTAAGAGATGGATTTATTAGTAACTGAATGATTTCATTTGTTTGTGTGTCATCTGCCTGTTCTTTTAACCAAGTACTGGTTGAAATTTCTAATGAAGTGTCCGAAGTTGCATTTATTGTGTTGAAATGTGTTTCGACAACTGGTAAAATCAATTCTTGTTCATCTTGTGGGGTGTTGGAAATTTCTGTTCGGTTAACAGGAAATCTGGACAAGAAATCTGCCAAAGTATTTCCCTTGCCTGGAATATGTTCACAGGTAAATTGAAATTCAGATAAATACAGTAACCATCGTGAAACAATGTCAGTAGGAGACGTAATTTTTTTGTAGTGTAGCAGTGATTTACTGTCGGTTAGAATTTTAAAGTTGGTGTTGTATAAATATGTTTTGAATGCGTGAACTGATTTATATATCGCGAATAATTCCAATTTTATAGCAGGATAATTTCTCTCTGAGTTTGATAGAGTCTTACTGTAATATGAAATGGGATGCAATTTGCCCTCATGCTCTTGCAATAAAATACCAGAGATTGCTTGATCTGACACATCTGTGTTTAAAACAATCGATTTATCCCAATCGGGTAATCTAACAAAAGGTTTAGTGAAAAATACATCCTGGGGTTTTTGAATGCCTCTTGATGAGTGGGGGTCCATTCAAACGGAACATTTTTCCTAGTTAATTGAGTGAGACATTCTGTCAGTTCAGCAAAACCAGGAATTAAAGATCTATAAAAACCACATAGACCAAGAAAACGTCTTACTTGTTTAACAGTACGTGGTGGTTGAAAGCTAGTAATTTTTAAAATATTTGAAGTGATTGGTTGAATTTTGTTGTGAGAGACATTAAAACCAAGATAATCAATAGTTGATTTGAAGAAAACACATTTTTCTGGAGATAATGTGAGGTTGTATTTGATTAAAATGTCGAGTAGAGAACGAATTTTGTTGTGCATTTCTTGAAACGAGTGAGCCCCAATAACAATGTCATCTTGATATGCATATATGCCTGTTGTGCCATTAAGTTTAAGTTCATTAATTAACAAATCTACTAATGCTTGAAAAATACTTGCGGCTGTTTTTAAGCCAAAAACAAGTCTTCTATTGGCAAATATGCCAAACGGCGTCGTAAATGTTAATACATCTTGCATTTCCTCAGGAAGTAAAATTTGCCAATAAGCTTTACAAAAATCAATGGTCGTGTAAGAAGGATATTTTGAAATTTCATTTATCAAAGTAGGAATTTTTGGCAAAGGATAAGTAGAATTTTCCAAAATAGTATTTAACAACCGTAGGTCCAAGGCCATTCTATATGAAGCTGGTTTATGTGGATTTGTTGGGTTTTGTTTCTTTTTTACAAGCACCATTGGTGATGACCATTGTGAAATATTTCTATGAATGAGTCCTGCTTCAATTAGTTCATTAAGTTCCTCTTTAATCGTGCCTTGAATGGCATGAGGGATTTCAAAAGGCAAAATTTTAATTGGGTTATGAGATCGAAAATTGAATGTGGGGATAACCCTATCAGTACAGCCAATTGTTTTTAGTGACTTAGAGAAAGCTGCTAATCTATCCAGAAGTGTTCCCAAAAGTAGTTGTTTTTGATCAGAAGTTAAATGTTCTAACTTAAAATCTGTTTCAGAAAGTTAATCTTTTCTCTTTTTTAAAATATCCTCAGAAGGTGTAATGAGATTGCACATAGGTGTGTTATCGTTAGGACTTCCACAGATATTTTCTATTACAATGTTATCATTTGTAATTTCATTTGTTTTTAACAGAAATGATGGGGTGGCTTCACCGAAAACCTGTCCTTTATTAAAGTGAATTGTCGTATTACCAAGATTACGTATAACTGTAGGAAAACATGAATTTTTGACCGTGTGTAATGCAGGGTGAATTTCAATATCATGCGAAGAAATAGTAGGCTGAAAGAAAATTTCCGGAATATTTTCTCTTGTGTCTTTTAGATATAATTTAACAATAGAGGATTCTTGCGGTTGTAAAATCATTTTTGACTGAAGTATGACAGTATTATCAATGATTGTGTGACAATTGGTCATTTTAGGATAACAGTCTGGAGAAATAAATTTTGCCTGAAAATTGTCAAACCTTGCACAACCATTTTTCGTGTCAATAATGACATTATTTTTTGATAAGAAATCATATCCCAAGATACCTGCAAATGTACTTTGCTTAAAATTCGCAACATAAAAAGGATTTTTAAAGTGGTGCTGGTCAATTTTAAAGGAAATTTCCGAACAACATGAAAATGAAAGTTGAGAATTAACAGTGTGAATCATTACGTTTCGAGATCGTAGTCTTGTTTTAGTATCACACTTAATGTCATTATATGCAGACATTGTCAAAAGAGAAACAGAACTACCGCTGTCAATTAGCATAACATAATAATTATTCCCAAATTTAATTTTTATTGTGGGTTAAAATTTTTCATCATGAACATTGTTTATGTGCAAAATTTTTCTTTTATTCACATTCTGTGTTGCTTTTTCATTAATATTTTTATGATTATTACTCTCGTAATTTTCATCATGATGAATGTTTTTAACCTTTTCACTACTGCATACATTTGTTTTATCAAAATTAGTGGCCTGTGGTCGAGAAGAGGTTGCTCCGCCACCATTTAGCAGCCCCTCCTGAAGTTTAAATTTTGTTGTGGTCGAAAGTTTTGTGACGTTGAAGGTCAAAAATAATTGTGTGGCCTGAAAATGTTCGGAGCACGAACAGAATTGAGAGGTCTGTATGTTGGCCTAAATGTGTGCTGAAATCCATTATTTTCAGGTCTGGTTGATATAAATTCTGTTGAGGAAATCTCGTGTTTTGCTGTCTATAATTTTGACTGGCCCTATACGGAAATCCTTGTTGGAAATCTCTGTTTCTATTATCTGAATTATTAATATCCCTCAAATGTCTTTTGAATTGAAAACACTGAGACATTGTGTGAATACGCTTTTGGCAAAAGCTACAAATTATGCTACCCTGCTGTGGAGACATATTTTGTGGTGTAAAGTATTGCCCAGTATAATTAATTCCATAAGCTTGAACAGCTGAATCATTACCTTGATCATTTGTAGTGCCTGAATGTGTAGAAGTAATTTGCATGTTTTGCACCTTATTAGTTAAATCCTCAATTTGATTCTTTAATTCCTCCAGTATTTTATTGTGACTATTTGATTCTTCCATTTGTGGAGAATATGCAATATGCATTAAATTAAGACTTTGTTCAGTCAACACTATTTTTTGCGCTTTTTCTACTAATGACGAAAAATTCTTTGTGTCCTCATGAATTAATTTTTGTTTCATTTTTAACGGAAGTGCATTGAGTAACTGAATTGACTGAATCTGATTGAGTGCTGCAGAATCTTCTAGTAGATTATATGTTCTACTGGTCAAAATTTGTATGCGATGAGCTAAATTTCGAATTAATTCACCTGGCATAAGCTGAATGTTGTGAAGTGCTGCAGAATTTGACAGTGGGGATGAATCATTTCTAAAAAATGCACGTAGTTGTGTGACGGCTTCGTCAAATGTGGTTATATTTTTGCATGTGGGATTCGAGGCATACCAAGATAAAGCGAAACCCGCTAATTTTGACTTCATAAAAAGAAAAGTCATTTCATCTGACCATTTGTTTAAGGTCTGCGATTTGTTGAATAAACCACTCCAGTTTATCCGGTTCCCCATTAAAATTTTCAATTTCAATACTAAAGGCAGTTTGCTGATCACCTGTGTTTAAAGCCATGATTGGGTTGTAGGGAGTACCACGTCTAGTTGTTGGCGGTGAGAGAATCACAAAGGCCATGCACACATGACATCAAAAATTTAATCAAAATTCCTGCTCTTATTCAAAAATCCATGAAAAAACAATAAACTTATTCACCGTATCAAAAAGAATTTTCTATTTGCATATATATTTTACTCATTTCCAACCTTTCAAAAATTTTAAGCAACAATGTTGCATATCTATGTCAACAAAATATATCAAATAATTAAATATCAAATTAAATGCACAAAATATCAAGATTAATAATACACAGAAAAATATTCAAATACATAATACTGCAAACCCAATGATTGTTAAAGTCCAATTTAATTTTTGTTCAAAACGGAACAATGTTGGACGACTGGTCACAGCCACCAATTGTTATGTGGTTTACTTCATGAATTGTTTACTTAAACACATAAATTGTTGAATTGATAACTTGATATTTAAACACATAAATTGTTAACTTGATATTATATAATATAATATATAAACACTTAAATATATAAAACTGCAGTTCATTAGATTAAAAAATTGCATTTGTTAAATTAATTTGTTCGTATATATTTTAAATATCCTTTCTACAAAAAATAAAAACAAAGGAAAGATATCATGCATAAATATAAAAAAGGAAGAGTTAATAATGTCAGACATGAAGGCAGAAAAAAATTACTCCTGAAAAAAGGAACTAAAAGGTTTATTTATATTGATACATTAAAAAACAATCATTGACATTAACTTATATATCTCTAGACTACATATTATCAGGGGCCCCCTTTTCTTAAACTAATAATGTTGATCAACATTCGCGAACATAATGTAGAAAAAAAACACATATTGTATTAACCTGGAAACTCAAAAGTCCGAGAAATCTTTTTAATATAGTCCTGAAGTTTCCTCTCTTTTTTTCTATGGAAAGGGGGTAAGAATTGGATGCAAAAATTGTTGTCCGCCATGAAATACGTAAAAAATATATTGATAAAGGAAAAGGTCTTATCTGTTCGGTCCCTGCGATCTCCAAAATGGTCGGATTCCTCCTTCATCAATTGTTATCCATCACACAAGTCCGCTCCTTATTCTACAATCCAGACGGGGGACATTACACGAAATGAGCATTTACAGACTCTTTTTCGTTTAAAAAAACTGAGCAAAAAGAACACAATTCGAACCGTCCCCACCGGAACGAAGTATATGCACCATTTTTTTCTTTCTTCCAAAAATTCATCCAGCAGCGCGTCTCGATTCTCGAGTAATCTTTTTAAGTGCAGGGATCTAACCCCTCTTCACATCCTGGCCTTGCGTCACAGATAAAACAACGCCTGATTGGACACGCTTGTTGTCAGGCGCTATTTTAGAGTGACCTTATAGCCTCCCCGCTCGTAATGAGGGGAGAAAGTGACCTTTTAACTGTCCTCCTGCACGTAGGCACTCGACAATCTTGCACCAAGGAATCGAAAAAGGGAAAAAAGAACATTTCTTGTAGCAGACAATACTACAATGTTAATTTATTGGTATTAAATATTTCATATTAAGATAAGCATACAGGAATTTTCAGGACACCCAAATCTCAAAGAATTATCGAAAAATGCATTAATATGGGACTGCTGACTATTTCGATCTGTAACTATCATATTGCTTCTGTGAATAATATTTATTATAATATTTTCATATATTAAGCGTCTTTAAATAATAGTTCCAAATAAAAAAAAACTAATTCAAAATAGGTGGGAAAATAGTTACACTATGAGTAAACAAAATTAGAAAAGGAAAATCTTCAACACACAGTAGTGCGCTAATGCAGCAATACCAACCGAAATTGATAAATATTAGAAAAGAAAATATATACAAAATTATTTTGAAAAAGTTATATATATATATATATATATATATATATACATATATAGACAATTATTAAACAACAACACATCAAACGTCCATTTTAAGAATTTTAACTGATTACATAAATTTAAATTATCCAATTAGCTAAAATTATTAAATTTACACCTAAAGAAAGTTTTTTAAACTTATCATATTAATACTATTACCGTTAAGACTAAATTAATAATTGAAAAAATCCAAATAAGGAGTTTTCAACAATTTAAGTGATCAGTCGACTTTGGACGAGGCTGTCATGCTACAAACGTGATTTTGTGTACATCAATGAGATCAGTTGTTGAAAACATAAAAGGTAAATTACCCTAAATATGCAGAAGAAAGAGGGAAAAGAGTCTTAACCCTAAATTACATACTATCAGAAAGATATCTAACATTTATTAACAAACATAAAATATTGCACATTATTCTAAATTGCACTAAATCAATTAATTCTACATGTATGATATAAATATATTAACAAGGAATTAAGTGAATGAAAGTGTGAGAAATTCATTTTACCGCCATCAACAAATCCATCCGCTATAAGCCACTCTTAAAGATTCAATACATAGTCCGCATAAAATATATTCATATTCTTGAAAATTACTAATAGTTCTTAAATTTTATTAAAATGCCATATATAAGTTAAAATTCTAGAGAATAATTTACAAACCTAAATTTTTTAAAAACATACTAAAAATGTAATTATTTATATGTAGCGATTTTAGAGAAATTATATTAAAATTTTTTTAGTGGCGCCACTTATATTCAGGAAATTGAATTAATTCTATCGAACTAGAAAATACTAACTAAAATTGTAAACATAATCTTAGCTGTAAAATTCTTAGAAACACATCTCTAATAAAGAAAAATAACTTTTTTTTACCCAAATATATTTTTACTCTAAGTAACTTAAGTATCTTCTATCAATATATGAAAATAAAAATGGTTTCGGGATCCCAAACAATAAAGCACTCTTAAAAAATGTGTAATGTTTTTAATTATATTATTATTATCTGTAACTAGTCTATTATTTCTAATTATATAATTGATTACTAAGTTTCTAAAAATAGACTTGCTAAGATTACTATTCCAGAAGGGAAATATATTAATATCAAAGTCAAATGCATTTCTTTTATCATATATATCAGTATTAATTTTTCGATCTAAAATTTTTAATTCTAAATCAAGAAATTCTGCTGTTAATTCTTTATTATTAGTCTTAATTAGTTTTAAATAATCAGGATAAATATGCATTCGTCGCTTATGTACTAGATCTTTATTAAATACAATAAGATCATCAATAAATCTAAACATTCAATAAGAATTGTTAGAAATGAGGTCCTTCTCATAAAAATGAAGATATAAATTAGCCGAAATATTACTAGCTTTTTCCCCCCTGTGACAGTCCCTTAATCTGATGGAAGAGTCTATTATTAAAAATAATAAAGTTTTCTTCTAATACTAAATTAATAATTGTTTTGTATGTATGCATACTTAAACTCTTATTTAATCCAAAATCTCTATACATCTCCACAAGAGTGTAGACCAAATCTACTATACATATACTATTAAAAAGATGTTGGAAATCATAGGTTTGTATATTGAAGGCATCAACATCTCTAATTGCATTAACTATTTCAAAACTATTATTAATAATTATCGTATTATTTTGTTCTCTCAAAATCTTCTCGTTCTGTAGAGACTAGGGTGCCTCGTTTTTCAACTTTTGTTTCAGGAGCTAAATGTTCCGGCAAAAGTGGCCAATCCACATGGATATAATTTTTTTTCAAATCAAATAATATATTCTGTGAGAAGTATTGCCTCAAAATTTCGAATAAAAACACCAAAATTGTCACTAATTTTAGTTATATTAAAACGGTCATATTTTTGCGTTAGGAGATGCCACCTGTGATGAAATCTGATGTTCAAACCTTAAAATGCCAGTTAAATGCTCTTGGGGAGGGCAGAGATGCCTCCTCTGGGCTAGAAATGGGGCGCAAATTCAGTACCATAAGCAGATTTGTAGGCTTTCGATCTATGTCTTTTCATTCTCTTGGTGGCTCGCAGTATAAATATTATTAACCCCCCCATCCGCCCACCTCTATACTGCAGCAGCACACTCCGCCTCCGCCTCACTCCGTCTGGCAGGAAGAGACGAGACTGACATGTGTCAACTTTCCTAATTTCAGTAGAACACCTGATCCTCACTACGCCTGCGCAGTATCTTTAACTTGCTCATTGGTATTTTATTTCGCAACATTTGACTGTATTTCCGACAGTGTGTTCTGGATTAACACAGCTTTTCATTGAATCAACAAAATGTCACTTTCGAAGTTTGTTCTTCGTGCTGTAAACATTGTCCGATTTTTAACCGCTTAACATAACAGCCCGAGAATACTCGTGCATCGAATTATCACATTTTAAGTCTTAAAACTAAAATTTAATCATTAATTATCTTTATAATTTTACACAAAAATTACATAGAATCCATAAAGATCTCAAATATTATATGCCTTCTGAGATGAATAAAAATGACAACCGCTTTCCAAAACAGAAGGGAGTATCTTATTAGATAGCAAAGAAAATTATTAAGTTAATTGGTTAATGAAAACCTTAAGGATTTTGACGAAGTTAAGCTCCCAACAAAGAAAGACGTTCTTCTTTGCTGTCTAGAAGTTCGGCTGCAAGTTGGTTTAGAATCCGAAAGTAACAAGGAGCCAGCCTTTTCTACAGTAGCCCGACAAGTTGCAATCAAGCTTAATATTATTTGGGATAAAGCATCTATCCCCACAGTATCAGATAACAGAGTAATTAAACCAATTACACGCTGTCATGATGGTTACATAAGCATAAAGAAAACTATAAACTGAAGAACAACAGTTAAATAAACAAAGGATGATAAGATGACATCTTTTATAGAGCAGACGTTAAAACTTTTTGACATAGCCTTCTGTAAATGCGCCGAATTTTCTAGATATACTTGTCTCAAGGACAAAAAAGTTCCTGTTCTCGAGCGTCAGTTTCTTCTTGATCAGAGAGGTCCAAGAATTGGTCGCATCGGGTCAGTTCATTTACCTCTTACAAAAGGAATGATTAAAAGGCTGAAAGATCATATAAGAGACCGAGATTTCCCTTTCTGAGTCATCTTATTCAAATGCAGTCTCAAATTCATTATCAAATGACAGCCAACACTTTGGTGACGGTGACGACGTGGCAGGCGTTGAGAACAAAGCTGAGGACAATTTTGTTAAGGACGAAACCCAGAGGAAAAATATCTAATCCTAAACAAGACTTGACTGAAACTGTCATTATTGCTCAGAGATACAATGTAAGCGAGAGAGCTGTGGCACATATAACATCAGCTATGCTTCATGCAGCTTTAAAAGCTGTAATTATATCTTCTGGGCAATCCAGTGAAATAACATCTGCTTTGATTGTAGAAAAGAACAAAATAAGGCGTGAGAAACTTAAAGTTGCTCGGAATGTGAAACAACGCTCTATGGATTATGATCCAGTTCAAAGCCTGTACTTTGATGGTCGAAAGGATGAGTCTAAAACTCAGACACGCATCGTTAGAGAAGAGCACATTTCCCTAGTGGCTGAACCTAACTCTCAATATGTTGGTCACGTCACTCCGACTTCTGGCTCTGCACATGATGAGGCGACAGTTATTTTTGAGTACATCACGAGCCAACTCAAAGGTGTATTCGATGAAGTAGATGTGCTTGGATGTGATGGAACAAACACCAATACTGGTTGGAAGTGCGGTATTCTTCGAAAATTAGAGGGATTAACAGGCAAGCCTATGTAATGGGCTGTTTGCCCTTTGCATTTCATTGAACTACCCCATTCTTATACAGGCCTGATAGGTTCAAAACTACCTGACTGTGAAAAGCTTCGAGTAGTGTCTTTTAAACCAATAAAATGTGACTTACCTTATCACAGTGATGATGATCTCAAAAAACTCAGTAACGACCTGAGGTACTTGTTCCAGATATCTAAGGCCATTAAATCGGGAGAATGGCCGAAGCTCTTCCCTCCATGAACCCTAGCAAACTGAACAAAGCTCGCTGGTTGACCAGTGCAAACAGAATTCTAAGATTGCACATAGCAACAAAGAATACAAACATGAAATTCATAGAAATAGTGACATACATACTTACAGACTATGTGGTGATGCAGTACAGGGTCAGGACGCAGTCCTCCATTGCTGATGGTTCTCGTCACGTGTTTCAGACCATTTATAGGTCTAGATATTTACCAAGGAAATATCAGGCCGTAGTCCATTCTTCCATTCAGACAAAAGCGTACTTCGCACTCCCAGAAAATGTTCTTCTCGCCATAATGACTGATTTTCGACTTGCTGTCCGCCAAGATGCTCTGAATAAAATTCTTAGCGCTCGACAAAACGAGGTTGAGAATCTTCGTCATTCCATTCGATATAATATCATTCCATAGCTGAACTTTGAAGCGAAGGATTACACAGATATGTTTCTATGGAAAAGCACTGATGTCTATATTACTGTACCACCAGTCCTAAGGAATGTATCAAACGAATGCTTGTCTCATTGACAAACATTCACTTCCCGACAATACTATGCTAGAATGGTCCTTCTCCGCCTCTCCGTGCCACGCGATCGCAGTAGAACGAACAGTGAAGTTGGTTACAGAAGCAGCCTTTCGAGTATGCGGCTGAGACGCTAGATTGCATCATAATCTCGACTTGACTTTCTCGGCAAGCTCTGCCAAAATTTTACTCGAAATCCCAATTTGTGACAATTTTGTCAGAAAATGGCGATTCAGGTTAGTTACGCCGGTCCTACATGTGGTTGGTTGGTTGGGTAGGGTTGGTGGAGGAGCCAGCCCTAGGTGCATCCACCTCCAAGTGGTGGGCTCTGAGTCGCTGGCCAAATGAGCAAAGAGCTGCATTTGTACTGAATTTCTGCCCCATTTCCAGCCCCAGAGGCGGCATCTTTGTCCTCTCTAGGGTATTTAACTGACATTTTGAGGCTTAAAAGTAAGTTTTTATCGCAGGCTTAAAAGTAAGTTTTTGTCGCAAGTGGCATTTTCGTAACCCAAAAATATGACCGTTTTAACCTAACTAAAATTAGTGACAATTTTTGTGTTTTTATTCGAAATTTTGAAATTTTGAGGCAATATTATTAGGCTCAGAAGATATTATTTGATTTGAAAAAAAATTATATCTGTAATGTCCATTTGGATTGGGCACTTTTGTTGGGTATTACATTTCGCTCCGAAAAAAAAGTTGAAAAACCAGGCACCCTAATAGAGACCAACACACACACATTCTCCTTTATTATTAGTAGAGATATACTATATGGACACATATTTATGAGTCATGTGCCAGGGTATGTCCCTTCCATCCGAAACTTGTCTGACCATTTTAGTCACCATTTACAACATTCAAGATCTACATTAGGGTAATTCTTTTATATTCTTTCATATCTGGTCACCACAAGGGGAAGTACAATTGTGTACCAGTAGAAGTTTTTACTTCTTTCACTGAAATTCTATTGATCTTCTAAAATTGTAATAATATGTAAATAATAATGTACTAAATAATAAAAATGTAAATAACTGATCTATTAAAATTTCCTTTCCCCTGTGGAACTTATTTGCATGTCCTCTCATTAATTTCAGACTGTTTTACTTCCATATTTTATTGCATCAGATTTATTGCTGAAGGTGGAGGAAAACAATAGGCAATCCTACAGGTGGTAGAAAGGGACCAAAGATTTCATTTTTAGTGATCTGAAGTCGGAAGAAGTATTCTTCTACTTATTTTCACCAAGGAATTTATTTTATGACGCTTGTAATATCTAACTTGACTTCTTTTCTGTTTGTGTAAATGTAAAGTTTGTAAAAATGTGATTTTGTAATGGATTTTCTCCAATTTGATGTTAAAGAGTTTTAAAAGTTTGTAGATTTGTGAGTCCTCGATGTCATAGCAATATTTTAATATTTTCAGAAACCAATTATCAGTTCGATTAATTTTAATTAAATTTTGACTCCCCATGAACAGTACCATCTGGTAGTGAATTAAAAATTGATTTTTAGATTGTTTAATATTTATGATAATAAATTATAAAATATACAAAAAACTAAAAAGTAAAAAATAATAATAAATTAAAATTTAAAAGAGGCATGCTTTTATTACTGTACTTAAAAGTAGAAAACAATATTTTGTATATCAAAAATCTAAAAGTCCGAAAAAAAATCGTAATCCGTCAGTTTCTGGAAACAATACGATAAAGAAATAAGTCGATAATGAATATCACGAGAAAGAAAATTTTTAAACATTCATTAAAAATTAAAAATATATTATAATGTGATTAAAATTCAATTTTACTTTAAATATTTTTATCAACACCTCCTGTTTTTTTAATTTTTTTAAACACTATATATTTTTATTCCACTAACAAAAGAGTTTCTTTAAAAGATTTTTAAATTTTTTTATTATTAAAGCTGAATTTCATTATTTATCCATTAAAAATTTGTGTCCAATAGCTCTGATTTTCGACACTCTCTGTTTCTTAAGCATCTATCATACATACAGTTATACCTTGAATACCATGACACGCAGGCAAGAGTAAATATGATTAACTGAAGTTTTTTAGTGAATGATATCTCCAGCATAATAGACAATACATGAAGGAGAAAAACGGATATAAAGTTTATGGGATGTTGAATGATTCGCCTTCTATTTTTTTATCATGCATTTTTTTACAGTTTAACAAAGTTTATGGGATGTTGAATGATTCACATTCATTCTGTTTATCATGGATTTTTTTACACGCCTTATTTGTGAGAGTGCAAAAAATCAACTCTCACTAGCTTCTCACTCTCTTCCTGAAAGTGTGTCAATACATGACAAGAGAGAAAACTGTAATGATGAAGGAGCTATTTGAACAGCTTTCTCATTGCGTATGATTTCTTCCAATGCTTGGGTCTTCTGTCATCTTACTGCTATGATTGCAAATATATCTTGAAAATGCCATAGTTCATCTTGTCAATATTCCAGTTTCCTTCTGATTAAACTGTATCTTTTTCGTGTCATTTCTTATTATTAACATGCATCAAGATTAACATAAAGATACGAGGATGTAAGTTCAAAGTTTATGTGAGAGAAATGAATGTCTATTGTCAATGATCCACCTTGCTGCAGAGAAAAATCTTGATATCCAGGACTGTAACTATTTTATTTTTTCAGTAATTTTTTTGCCATACTACTTCCTTTCGAATTTTAATGGCTACAATGCAGAAATGTAATTAATTATTGTATATTATGATACCACGATATAGTTATGCAGAATATACGACTTAACCGAAAGAAATCTAACAGTGAAGGACAAATGATACAAACAGAGATAAATCAAGAGCCAACTGTTTATAAATAAAAAATTTTCTGCTGTATTTGAATACTTCGCAGAATATAAGCGCGTATATAGGTCTAAGAAGTGTGTCTGGTCACAAGACCTGCGACAAAGTTTAAAATATACTTTTCTAACTGCAGTCAAACATCTGCATTATCATCGCATAAGGATCAGCCACGTGATTTTTCCAACTTGCATCACCCTTCTTTGTTTCTTATTTACCTCCTCGCTCACAAAGTAAAGAAAGAGAGGGTGTTTTAATTGTCAATATATTTGAACTCGAAATTTTGATTAATTTCCACGTTTTAGACTTTCCTGAGTCCGAGAGAACCATTTTCGGAATAATGTCTGTTGGTCTGTCTGTTCGTTTGTATAAGAACGCTATAACTTAAGAAAGCAACATTCTACATGTATATAATTTTATATGAGGTTTTGAAAATAACTGTAGATCTGCGTCGAATTTTAGACTTAATGTATAAATTGTCAAATCCACTTTTTCCCATATATTTATAGGGAATTTACCTCCACTACTATCTCGGGAACTAAGCTTTCCTTTTTTTTCTCTACTCTAACCCTCTAGAGTACACTATGTGACGTCTTAGCTGATTTGCCTAAAACTGTCAATCAAGTAAAGGTAACCAATCAGTGAAGTTTTCGTAAGAAAAATACAGGGGGATACCGAGTACTCTGCTATTTAGATGAGCGATTTGCTGAAAGACAGGAAATACAGTTTATTTTCAATAGAATAGAAGAAAACAAAAAATTAGGAATAAAAATTACACAACTCTCAATTTTTTTAAAATTTGTAGTGAAAAAAATGTTTTCAAAAGTCATAAAGAATGATATTTAGTTTCAACTGAATAATTACAAGAAATTCTTCTTTCAAAATTTAAAAATAATCTTATTTGTTCGTGTTATTTATTCAAAAATTACATTTTCAAATGAAAAAATATTTTTATATAATTATACAAATAGCCTTTGTATTGTAACAAGTATAACATTTAAATAAAGTACTAACCGCCTTTGCCGACTAAATGTTCGCACTTAATATTAATAGTCTGAAGCTATACTTGCAATGTGGCGAAATAGGTCCACTTGTTGAAGCTGGGGGGGGTGGGTATGTTAATGTTTCATTTTTCGATATCTCTCCTAAAAGGGGCGATGAGGGGGGCAGGCGATCTTTAATGACGTAAATTAGTATTGTTGTTGGAGCTAAGGGTCTTTATCAATTTTTTCCCCATATAGAATGTACAGTGAAGTAGTGTTTTTGAGATTTATCTCGAAAATGGAGGATTGTGGGAAGCAGATGACCATTGATGACGTATTTGGGATCATAAAATTTCATATGAAATAAAAATTGGCGCAATTGGTTTAATGGTTGGGCTGGAGGACTAGTTCTTTTGTTCTGCCAATATTTTTAAATACATAGAGTAAGACTCATTACGATTTGCTCATTTCACTCATTCATAATGTAAAAGTATATTGAATAGCTATAATGAGTAAGTTCCCAGAATGGTGAAATACTTTTTACTACCTTGTCAAAAGTCGTCAGATTTAAACTCAAACACCGAGAAGTCAACTTCCCTGTTTAAAAAGGATTGTTTTTGGATCGTGAGAAATCTATTATAGAACAAGCTCTTAATAAAGCCAAAGGTTGTTTATAATGGTGTAATATCAAAACGATTAGAGTTAAATAACGACGCTTGAAAATGAATGGGTCATTAAAAGTTGACATTAAGCGCGCCACACACATCAGAAGTATTTGCTCATTGTTATTCACGATTTAGTGTTCTTTATTATATCTGTATACTCTATTCAGGTGTTCTCATCCGTTTTTTTTTGTAAGGTAACATAAATTTCAGCTGTTTATACACGATTTGTGTCAAACGCTACAGGGAAAACCGAACTGACTTTTTATGAACTTATTTGCTTCTGTATGTAATGATTGTCTGTAGAAGATTTTATTGTTAAAATTCCGTTCTGATAGCATAACAGTTGACTTTAAAAGCGTATTTCTATCATTTCTTATGTCTATGAATTTGTTTTGTGTGGTCTCTTCTCTAGATGTTTTGACTTCATTATTTCCAGATATATATAAGATAGTATTGCCTTTTTTTAATATTATTCCTTACAAACATATTAGGCTATGCATTTTCTGAGAATACAGATTCAAAACCAAGACTATGTTAAAGTTTTTAATTTAATATTCTAGTGAATGATGTATTTTGCTAAACAAAACAGAATGATGCTATTTATTAAATGGTAATGTAATATTCAAATTTTTAGAAATCATTTAGACCGACGAAATTATTTACTGAATTGAATTATTAAATCCACCGAATATAAATTCTTTAGTTTTGTAATTTAGGAAAGAGTAGGGTTCAGAAACATTAATTTTTTGCGAAGCAAATGGGACAGTTTTAGAGAAGTGGTTGGCAGGCTCATTAATTGGGACGCCAGTATGGGCCTTGACCCAGGATAAACAGACTGTACCATTATTAATGCACTTTTTAATATTTAACACGAAATTAGATCTGACCTTAAAACATTCTAATAACTCGATTGACGAGAGATTGTCAGTAAAATTTTTTATTTCAGCTCCTTGCTTTAAGGCTAGCTCGCGGAAGGACTCAATTTCTTATCTAAAAGGCGGGAGTTGAAATTGATTTGTTAGTAAAAAATTTTTAGTCGATCAGTGAGAAACGTGTATCAAGGTTTCATCAAAATCGCCCTAACCGTTAGGAAGTGATGCTGGAATAACGTTGACTTTTATATATAGGCATGGAGTTCCTTATTTTCTATGATTTATAGGGGGAAAGTATTGGCTATCATAGTCTCTTAAATAACATTTGACACGTTTTCAAGTTCGATTTTGATAATTACATGACATTTTTCGAAGCATAAAAATCGAGAATTTCACCAATCACTCTCACCAATGCGTAATCAAAAGGAATAAAGTATTCAGCTGAATTTACTGGATTTAATATTTTTTAACTGTTAACAGAAAATTCACAAAAACTTAAGCAAAATTTAACTGTTCACAGTTATAGAATACATAATTTTTACAATTTGAAAGTTTTTTTTTGCTGTTGTTGTAAACATATTTATTGGTTTTAAAGATAAAAAAAGAGCCATATATGCAGTAGGGTGGGCCAAAAAAAATAATTTTTTTTTTCATGTCGCTATACCACGAAAAGTTGGCAATGGATGAGAAATTAAACAAGGGAAAAAAGGAAGGAAATTGTTTAATATCTTCAACTCGCGCATCGACCTAGAAAATCGTAAAAATTGAAAAAAATCGACTGTTTTTCAAATTTTGAAACTTCTCTTTATCTGTTTATTTTAGTATTAGCTGCTAAGCACCACTGATCTTCTTAAGAGTAATAAAGTTTATTTTATCAAAATCTGTCCGTAAATTCCGGTGGCACGTTCCCTCCAATGTTGACAAAAATACAGTGAAATTACTTCATATGCAATTTTCAGTTCCTAATCCTCAACATAATCTTCATACTTTTTCTTGCCGATGAATTGCAACATATCTATGTATATGCATGAAAAAAAGTTATTTAGGTCTAAAAATATATCAGCTTCACTTATTTTCTTTGTTTATTATAACACAATGCAAAACTAAGCTCCAAAATTACAATATTATTTGTTACTTAAGAACGAATGGCAAGAATTCAGAAAATAACAAAAAATTAACAGACCTTTAAGGAAACACTCTAACTATTAAGACATCGTTATATACAGTAGAGTCTCCCTAAAACGAAGTCTCCCTACAGAGAATTTCTCCCTATAACGAAATTTTTAATCGGATGTTAAATAACATTCAAAATATTCTCCATATAAAGAAGTGGTTGTCTCCCTATAACGAATTTTTTCAGACCTATATCCTTTCGAATTTGTCATTTTTGAAGAAAGTTGCTAATTTCTGTGCAAACAAATCGCTCACACTTTCCTGTTTCTGGAACCATTGGCATTGTTCATTCCAGCGATAACACATAACAATAAAATGCTATGTGAAGGGTAATGCAGTTGTGGGGACCTGGGTTTCTACAGAGAGAGCAACATTTCTACGGGTCAAGATTCCAAGAATAGGGGTGGAGTGGGGGTGGAAACAGCAAATGGATGTGACAATACGCTTTTTATGTTTATCCGTACTAGTACATATTATTCTCTAAATTGGAGAATTGCCTTCACTTTTAAGCATTTTATTTATACAATAAAAATTAGTATGATTTTTACAAATTTATAATAAATATTGCTTCATTTTTAATTGAAAGTCATAATTAAATATTTTTGAACTTATCGCATATACTAAAAGGTTTGTAACATTAACTTAAATAACTGCAAAAATCTCTAATCTCCGTATAACGAAATTTTCTCTATAGCGAATTTTTACACTGGAACTAAGCGATTTCGTTATAGGGAGATTCCACTATATTTTAAATTTCTTGCAAGGAATATACTCTTTCATTTTACCAAATGAAAGTTGGAAGTCTGATTTTTGGAAACACTCGAAAATAATGAACCTAACCCCGATGTTGATGAAAACGCGCTCAGTAAGGATAAACGATATCTTTCAAATGATGTAGCTGTCATAAAAGCGGCAAAATTTATTGAAATTTTAGTTATTCGCGATCATACCCAGTTATCACATTCCAGGTGGTTTACAACGGCATACAAAGTAATTGGTTGTTTAATTAAGTGAAAAGAACGTTTTTTTGAAATCGTCTATGGCAGAGTAAACTCTTTGGACTTACAGCCTTGAAATTTGGCACACAGGTAGTCTTAATGGTGACTCAATGCACCTCGAAGCCGGAATTTTAAAATTATATCTAGAATTTTTTTTATTTAATATTTTGTGTTGTTTTGGGTCATTTTTCGCACGTTTACGGCTGTAGTAACTTTTCTAATGATCGCTGAAAAACAATCAATGCACCATCGAATAGAACAAACAATTTTCGTTCTAATGAAGTTTGATTTGAGCTTCAAACGTAATTTACTGAATTTTGAGAAATGTTTAAAAAATAGTCAGTTTTGCCATCGAAATTTTATTTATTTATTTTTAAATTTACTGCATCCGACGTTCTAATAACACTATTATTTTAATTTTTTTTTTCAGCTTGTAACTAGAAAGGTCCTGTCGGATTTAAAACAAAAACGGTTAAAATAGCATTTTCCGTTTTTTTTAAATTAATTTTTTCCTGGTCATTTGAAAGATATTTTTCGCTAGCGAGTATACTCCCGCGGAAATTTCTCCGGAGCCTTCCCAACATGAATTGCTGCAATTTCATTGGCTGACGGTGCAGAGCGCAGGATACGTCAAAACCTTCAACTGAATGACTTCGATTATTATTTTCGTCAGTGTTTTAACGTGTTTATGCCTCGCATATTTTACTTGCTGTATAATAATCATTTTCACGTTGCAGTTTTTTACTATTTTTTCGGATTAACGTACTCTGTATTGTTTTTCTACAGTTGAATGCCATTATCGCGGAGAAAAATAGGCGGGAAAATCAATAATGTGTATCTTTTGTTTTGTTTTCAGAACTTTTTCATGTTATTGTGGGCGTTTTTTTTTTCACTTTGTTGAAGTCCTGATTCCACGGGCAACGCCGTTCGCGCACTGCTAGTGTTTTATAAAGCAAAAATAAATATAGTCAAGCCAAATCGTAGAATCCTGAGGTGCTGAAAATAATATTATAATAAATTTAAGCCAGTTGAATATCTTTAGACGGAAAATTTCTAATAATTCATTGAAATTTAAAAATATTTTGTAAATGTGATAAAAATTCCAAATTACTCAGACAATTTTTATCAGTGTCTCATGCATTGAGGATTGGTTTTGACTTCCTATTTTTGGTAAAATAGGTATGTTATGTTTAATGTGGAAAATCGCATAATAACCGGCGATTATGCATAACAACCAAGAAAGCCAGTTAAAGTGGATAATTTATGCGAATTTATCACATTAACAGGTTATTATGCATATTTACTAATGAGGTTTGGTCAATGTGATTATTTTCAACGGAGTAGTTTTCGACTTCTGTAACATCCTCTAAAGTTGGAATTAAAATTTAAAAGTGTAATTTTAATTAAATGTTTTAAAATAGAGTCTTGATTTATTTAGTGATTTTATATTTTTCCGATTACGTGATTGAGTGATTTTTATTGATTTATGAATTTAATAAAGATCGTTGAATTTTATGAATTCTCTTGTTCATTTCATAATTTGCCAGTTGCAGTTCTGTCTTCACTTCCGTGGTGATTTCTTTGATCCTTCGCATTATTGTATTCCTTTTTTTTGTTAAATCTAGAGCGTTTCTTCCCAATTACAAATAATAGAAATGAGTAAATCTGTTAATTCGTTACTATTTCTTGTTCTGGAAAACATTTGCCGTTAGTGGCTAAGATACAAGGGGCAAATGCCTTATATTTCTTTACATTCTCTGATATACTTGTGTTTTCCTCTAATTTCTTCAATATTCTAACATTCAATGAGCTAGCGAAGCTACTAGGCACTGGCTCCCACTGCTAGCGAAGCCACAGGATGTTTTTTTTTAAAAATTTAATAAAATTTGCCTGGTTCCTATTTCAGATGACATAGGCACAGCGAGCACAATTTTTCCTTCTTCATTTGAGAAATTAAAAAACGCAGATTCCTACATTCAATGAGCTAGCGAAGCTATTAGGTTCCGGCTCCAGCTGCTAACGAAGCTGTAGGATGTCTTTTTAAGTTAAAAATTTATCCGGTCCCGATTACAGATGCCGCAATTTTTCCTGCTTCAACTGAAGAATTAAAAAAACGCAGATTCCTTACATTCAATGTGCTAGCGAAGCTACCAGTTTCTGGCTCCCACTGATAGCGAAGCCATAGGATATTATTTTAAGTTGAAATAATCTGTCCGGTGCTCACTTTAGATGCCGCAGGCATCGCGAGCGCGGTGGAAATCCCACATTTGAACCAGGGAATAGTGCAAAGACAACCCACAAATACTTTGGTTTCGAAAAGATTTAACTTGTAGCGATTAACCTTTAATTGTAATAAATAATAAATTTTGCTTAATCAATAACATTTACCAATGAAGTTTGGTCAATGAGATCACATGTCAATGTGATTAATCACATTGACCAACCTTCATTCGTAATTATGCATAATAACTGGTTAATGTGATAAATTCTCATAAATTATCCACTTTAACCGGCTTTATTATGCATAATCGGCGGTTATTATGCATAATTACCACAGCTATTATGCATAATAACTGGTTATCCACTTTAACCGTAACATATATATTTTCGATTTTATATTGGGCTTATACAATTATGTTTTTTAAATTTTTTTATTTTTATTATTCACTCTTTCATACAGCTTTTTTTTGCCATTCAAAATAAGCTCTTCACCCAAAGACCTTTTCTGTTAGTTTTATTTAGAAACAATCTGCTTGGTTTTCTAATATTAAAAGAAGACATTCGCAAACCATTGAGAAATAATTGCATCTATTATGTCGATTATTCATATAACTATTTTGATTAGTACATTTATTATATTTCGTAACGTCGAAAAGTTTGAGATGCGCTTAATGCGTGTGGTTTAATTGCTAATTGAAATTGTGCACTGAAAGTCGCTGAATGATGACTGCGTGATAATGAAGTCAGAAAACAAACATATGACAGATTAGAAATATAAAGTGCTGTGATCGTATTCTGACAATTATTTTTATGTGAGCTGTAAAAGTGAAAAATCTTAAAATCATCTCAAATTATTTATTATTTACAACAATAATGAGAAGTGTACTTTATACTAAGCAAAATAAGGTTTTAGATTAAAACCTCGTTACTTTTAGTCCATAAAGCTATCGACCTTATTCATTTTTCTCACAGAAAAAAAAGAAGCTCACAAAGTTCCGTAACAGAAAACTATAGAGGTCCCTCATATTTTGTTAAGCATGCATCTATTATTTATTGAGTACCATCTGACAACCCCTAGGTGTCTGCCATATTCTGGCAAAGAACTACCGCCTCCCCTAACTTCAGATCGACGGCAGCTGTATTCATGAAAGTAGTGTCTAGGTATAGTAAAATGTCTATGTGCTATGCAATAAGCCCACCTACAGCGCCACCTGGTGGCAAATTCCGGAGTTAGCGTTCCTATCTGAAAAACGGTACAGAATAGGGTGGGTGGGAATGTCAATTAGAAAGTTGTAGAGCGTTATCAAGTTATCGATTTAGTACAAAAATACACTTTGCGCAAATTAATACGAAGAACAGAGCGCTTAAAATGGACATTTGTTTGGTGGCAGTTTCCAAAATTGTGATGTCACAAGACATCAATAAAAGGAGAAAATAATATTTTTCGGACCAAAAAATGATCCCATTATACTGTGGAAGTAACTCAAATAGCAGATGTATGCGACATTACTTGTGCTAGCGCACGAATTATATGCTAAAAAGAGTGCAAAGTGAAATTCAAACAAGGGCTTATATCTGTATTGTAGATGACGGAGAGTACTTTGAACATCGAAAATAAAGGTATTTTGTGGTAACTAATTGTTTGTTCTCTTTTTAGCCCGCATTGTGCGTCACAATTTCGGAAATCGCGAAGAACCAAATGTGCATTTTAAGCTTTCTGTTCGAGGTATTAATGTGCACAAGGTATCTTTTTGTACTTAATTGATAGCGCGCTACTACTTTATAATTGACATTTCCCCCCTGTTTTGAACCGTTTTCGAGATAGGGACAATAATTCTGAAGTTTGCTGCCTGGTGGCGCTGTACGTGGGAACATCACATAGCGAATAGACGTTTCACTATACTTAGACACTGCTTTCATGACTATAGCTGCCGTCGTTCTGAAGTTAAGAAGGGATGGCGGATATTTAATGGTCACCCTGTATATAAATAAATAAATAAATAAATAAATAAATAAATATATATATATATATATATATATATATATATATATATATATATGTATGTATATACATATATGTATATATGTATATGTATAATGTATCATATATATATATATATATGATACATTATTATTAAATATGAAGTGTAGAGCCTCTGAGTCAAAGAAAAGACTTTAGTTGATTCCATCTTCTTTTATTTCAATCATTGAAGACCCTTTACCTTTTCATAGGTAAAGGGATCATTTTATGCGTATGTTATATTTGATAATAAGCACTTCCATCAAATTACAGGATTGCCTCAAGGAGGGCCAGCTAGGAATAATTTGGCAAATATTTATTTAAAATTTTATGGGAAAGATTTCATATATAATAGTTCTAGTTTATTATATAGATATATTTATGATCTGATAGTTTTCAATAAAATTTTAGATACAAAAGCACAAATTATCTTCTATCCTAATTATTTAAAACTTATAAAGACAAGTAATAACGAATTAGTAGAAGAATTTCTAGATTTAGATATAAAAAATATAGATAGAAAAATCCATACAGATATATTTGATAAAAGAATAGCATTTAATTTTAATATAAATAAATTACCTTCTGGGGAGAGTAATCTTAATATAAAAGTATTC
>BGPR01014844.1:0-37512 GCA_013235015.1 Araneus ventricosus
TACTGTTACTCAGCAATGGGGAAGGATTACAGGATTTGGCGACCAAATCTTTTGCCTATGAGGCTGCATGCTGGAAAACATATTTTTCAAAGATGGGGCTCTTACTGTTACTCAGGAATGGGGAAGGATTACAAGATTTGGCGACCAAAAATGTTGCCTATGTGGCTGCATTTGGCGATTTCTTCCCAAGGTAAGATTCCAATAGAAACTTAAATTTTAAATCTTAGAAGTGAGAAAATGGATTTTTTCTTCCACATCTTTAGAACCTTCCTGAAAAGTTCCCAAACAATGCTACAATCGTTTTTAACACGATTTTATTCAATTAATTTGACTTGTTTCATGTTTGTAAAGATGGATTTTTGTAATCGATATTTCACTCACTTCCTGGAGCGCTCAAGTTCTGAAATTTTGAACACTTGTATATTCTCGATGACAATGCACTATTTTAATGTTTTCAGAACTTATTTACCAGTTAATCAATTGATTCATCTAAATTTTGATCCCTCGTGAGTGGTGAGCCGCCTGTTAACAAATTTGTACAAGGGTGATTTCAAGATTCCGTATTATTTATAATAAAGAATCATAAATTAAAGACTGAAAATTAGCAAATAATTAAAACAAAGTATTTACTTTTTAGCATATTAATAAAAGAGTCTTTTTAAAAATTGTTTTTATTAAATTTATTCCTCACTGCAATCCACAATTTTCATCTTGCACCAAGTTTAGCTTTTACGATTCTTTGACTCTTTGAATGCGACTCAGTATGAAGTATAATGCGTTTCCCGAGCAAAGCAGGAATGGCGCTAGAGTTTGCCCGACGGGGAGGGGCGATTTTCCCGACAGGGGGCACGACCTGCTGTATGGGGAGAACAGTGTAATGAAACTGGTCTCATATTTTCGCCTGATTATTAATTATCAATTACAGTTGAATACCCCGTACAAATATTTTCCCCGACGGAATACAAAATGTTTCCCCGATGGGGGACACAGCTGGCCCCCGGTCCCCCCTCTGGCGCCACCCCTCAAGCAAGTCGTAATATTTCGGTTAAAGAAACCACATTTATATTCTCCTGGCGACTTCACACAACCTGTAGATTACGAGAGTATAAAGACTTTAAAGATAACTTTTAAAAAGCAAATTTTTGAAAAGAAGCAGTTTATGCTTTCTCTCCTTTTTAAGTCGTTGAAAGATAAGATATGTGATCCCTTCCGACCGCCTTTGGGGTTATCTGTTCTTCTCTTTCTCGATCTGACTATCAGACAGGGAGCGATAGAATGTGAATGGAGAGTAAAATTATCTACAGTATTATAGGCAAAACAAATAAGTCCTCTGGCAACATGAACTTATAATTGTTATGTACGAGGCGTGTCCGGAAAGTAAGTACCGTTTTGGGAAAAACTCGCATAAAAAATGTTTTTTCAAAATAAAATTTATTTTTACATGAAAGAGCATTTCGTAAACTATTTTTCTACATAGTTACTACCATTGTTCAGACATTTGTCATAGCGAGAAACCAACTTGTCTATACCCTCTTCAAAGAAAGATGCCGCTACTGAAGAGAGCCACTGCTGAAAACCGTTTTTTGCGTCGTCATCGCTGTCAATGCGCCTACCTCTAAAATCACGCTTCAAGTTCAAGAACAAACCCAAGTTTCATCACCGGTCACAATTTTGTTTAGGAATTCATTGCCCTCTTCACTGCATCGGGTACGAAATTTCAAAGCACTGCCAAGTCACTTCGTTTTGTGGATATCCGTAAGCATTTTCGGAACTCAACGGGAACACAATTTGCGATAATTTAAGCTATTTGTGACAATCTCATGCAAAATAGTCTTTGAAATTTGTGGAAATTCATCAAAAAGCATTCTTATTGTGAACCGTCTGTTTTCGCAAATTTTCTCATTCACTTTTGCAACCAAACCATCAATGACAACAGAAGGTCGCCCACTCCGTGCTTCGTCATGAACATTGGTGCGTCCATCATTAAATTGTCGAGCCCACTTTCTAACCATTCCATCAGTCATTACATTTTCACCATAAATCTCTACACGTTGACGATGAATTTCAGCTGGCTTAACTTCCTTTGCGTTCAAAAACCGTATTACAGAACGCACTTCACAGTCGGCGGGATCGGCAATCGTCTTAAACATTTTGAACGCTCAGTAACACATGCAAACACAACACAATCCGGCTGCAATGGCGTCAGTGGACAGACAATGAAGCAGAGACACGTATGCGCATGCGCGGAACTCCGACACTATCGCTGCGGTGGCGGTAGAACGAGACGGTACTTACTTTCCGGACACGCCTTGTAGTATACATACAGACTATAAGCAGGTGAAAAAGCCCGGCAGGTAGGGTATCTGTATAGCCCGTAAAGCAAATGTTAAGTAGTAGATTATTTTAGAAATCAGAGCCCAAATCCCACACACACATTAAAGATCTCATTGAAAATACAGTCGGACCTCTATTTAACGAACCTCTATTTTGCGAATTTCTTCGTAAAATAACCTCCAAATAGCGAAGTGCATTCTCTATGTAACGAACTTTTTCTTGTGATCCAATATATTTTTTTCTTCTATTTCTCAAAATATTTCTAAACATTTCAAACTTATTCTTTCTTTTAACACATTTTACGGTGATCAAAGACCTTGAAGCTGGAAAATGTCAAAGCGAAAGTGCTTGAGCATCAAAGAAAAAAAAAATTCCTCATGAGGTGGATAAAGGCTTGAGAAAAAAGGATATTGCTTTAAAATTTGGTATTCCTCCAAACAGCTTATCAACCATAATAAAATTCGTGATAAGATACAAAATTATGATTCATCGAATTCTTGTTCAAAACGTTTAAAAGCATGTGTCTATGAAGATGTGGATGAGGCAGATTTGAAGTGAACAGTGTGAAAAATAAAAACAATACAGCAATGAATTGCGATGAAGACGAAGTTGATGAAAATGAAAATGATCGTGATGCCGAAATCAACAAACCTTCGTATGATGAAATGCTAAAATTCATTAATTTAATATAAAATTATTATTTAAAATTGAAAATACAGTGTACTCCTGGACAATGTTTTGTTTTATTCTTGTTTTCCTCGCAGATTTCTTTTCGATGGTAAAATATATAAAACAAATAGATATTAATTTACAAAATAAAGGTGTGATTAATTACTTTTTTAATAATATTTAGTGTTTATGAATTTAAAATCTGTTTTGTGTAGTTTAAAGTATTTTAAAAGGTGGATCTCTATTTAACGAATTTTCCATATAACGAACTTTTTTTCGGGATTTAGCGACTTCGTTAAATAGAGGTCCGACTGTATCTTTTGCATTCTGTTTAAATTAACAGTTTTTCATCATCGAATTGGTGAAGTTTTACATATTGGTCTAATTTAGATTGAAGATAGATTTTTGGAAAAGTTGAGGAAACCTTTTATACGGCTTTTCTGTATAAGTCTTATTTGTTTTCCCAGTTTGAAATTCGTTTTATAGGTGAGGAATTTCTCTTTTTTCATAGTGTAGTTTTTTAGAACTTAAAATTATTTTTAAAAGCTACCCAGATTCCTTAAAGAGGTTTTAACAGAAAATATTCTTTGCTGTTTTCAAATGCGCAACTTTCAGTTTAAAATTAAACTTATAGCTTTCAATTTTTAACTAGCAAGTCTAGATTCTAACTTACAAAGCTCTAATCTGATGCTACATAACTTTCTTTTTGTTGTTGTTATGTTTTCTTTTTTTTTTTGAGTGTCGATAATCCGCGTAGGAAATTACTCTTTCCATCCATGTAGTCCAAACGTCAGTTATTTAGAAAAACCAAACTTGTTCTTCTCTGCAGTCATACCGGTAATTGGTACTTTGGATGAAAAAAATCTTGAATCAAGTACCATCGAGGAAAAATTTCTTTGTCTCCAACCACCATTAAGATCTTTCACATAGGAAGATAAAATTTGATGTTCAATCTATTTACAGGTTCTACATAAAGTTTTAAATGCCATAGGATCCCACAGAAAGAGGTGATATTGCGTTTAGAAATTTTAGTCGTTAAGTATCAGGTTCTCTTAGTAATATCTTGAAAATCTCTTTAAGATTTGCAGTTAAATATCTAACAGAGTTTTCAAAATTATTTAATGATTGGCTTTTTGAATAGAAACATTTCCGCATGCATCCCAATTACATTAACGTAAATCTGCCTTGCTCGGAGAAAAATGATACAACTTCTTAAGAGTCTTGGTTTTAGCAATGGAAGATCGCAGGTTTAAGACCCGATTCCACTGAAAATTGACCGATTTGCCGATTGTTCTTTAAGGTAAAAAAACACATTGAAAAGTCGATTTTCGGTCAAAATTCCCATTTTTTAATTTTTGATGTTTTGGATAGTTCATTCATTTACCTTTCTAAAACATATTTACTTTTGTCGGTACGTTAATTAGATTATGAGATATTAATTGTTTTATAACAAACCGAAAACCGGAAGTGGGCGTTTAATTAATCGGAAGTTGTCATTTAAAGGAACAGAAACCTATCAAAAATTCTTTTAAACTGCATTTTTTCGAGTTAATATGATGTTAATATATTTTTAGGAATTTTTTTTAAAGTTTAGACACTTAATTTAAGCGCGTGGCAAAACTAAAATTTGATTTTTCTCAAAACTAGATTTTATGCATAATTTTCACACTTCAAACATGATAACTCAAGATATTATCATTCGATTGTTCTGAAATTTTGTGAACACTTTCTTCAAATGTGTCTCTAGTGAATGTACTAGAATAATGTATATTGTAACAATATTTTTTAATTATGGCCTTTTATTTGAAAAATGACATAAAAAATTTGCTGGAAATCTTATAATGATTGTTCGATTAGCTCTAAAATTTGTATTTATCCAAAGAATGTTAAGATTCTAGTACAACCGCTAGTCCATAGTATGTAGTTTATTTTAGTAATAGTTTTATTTGAATTATTACAAAAGTTTGACCTCTAGCATGTTTGAAATGTTTGGGAATTTCCTCTAAAAAGCAGCAGAAATTCAAGATTTTTGTAAATTTATAATAATTTATACTCAAAAATCATACTCTAATATTAATCTTTATTAAATTCGAATCTAAAAAACATATTTTGGTGTTTCTATTTCACAATTTTTAAAAAAAGTGCTCCGAACGTGTTCGGATACCTTAAATCTGTGATCTTGGCTCAGGCTTACTCATATGAATGTTGCATGGAAGTTAAGAGACCAGACACTCATAGTGAACGAATGATGAATGAAAGAACGAACGAAATAGCCCTTGCGTTGCTTCGAAAATGGGATTTTAATACATATAATCGAACTAAACCTCACTTTGGACAAAACCGTAAATAATTTCTTAAGAGAAATATTTTTAAAAAAATAACGTAATTATCGCAGGAATAAGTGATATGTAGTACAATATATATAACGGCTATACATTAAAAGATGTGAATTTCAGTCAGATCAGTTTTACACTATTTTTTTACTTTCTCACTGGCATATCGCTGTATTTCTCTAGTTTGTTTTTATTGCTCGTAACTGGAGCCAATTTTCCGAAGCATCGCGCTCCTCGGCACAACTAAGTAACTCGTTTGGTGTAACGAGTATTTATTGCCTGTGCTTTTATAGAGGAGTGCTTTTGGTGAGCATCGGCGTTTTGTAATTTTGCGTTTGGCATTTCCCATCCATTTCGTTTCCCTCAGAAAGCGCCAATTAAGTCTTTCTCTATTTTCTCTCGGGGCATAATTCGGTTGTTTTAATTAAGTTGATCACAGCAATTTTTCAACAGATAGACTCTTTCCTAAGTAAGCTCTCTTATTTCGGCGATGTACAGTAAACGTTAGAAGTTCGCAAATCTAATATATTCGTCGTCGATAATCTAGTTTTTTTCGTCAGAAACTTTTAATCACGCATAAAAATATGTATATTTCAGCTCAACGAGTAACGGCATTTTGAATAAGAAAACACAAAATAAAATTATAAATACATTGATTACTACCTTTCGCAAAATCAATCATTATCTAAAAGAGGCGGCGTGAATCTTGAAATTACCAATCAATATCTTCTACACAGCTTATCATATCTAACAAAGCTGATATGCTGCTCTTAATAGCTTGATATAAGTTCCAAAACATTCAAAGAATCTGAATATTACAAAATTTCCTTATTAAACATAGGAATTTTAATCAGTTTCTTTTTTTTAACCCTTCAACCGGCTGAAACGTAGAAAGTCGCTCTCTGATGACTATTCTAAAACCGGATGAAACGTAGAAAGTCGTTCTTCGATTATTACTCTTAAACCGGCTCCGGCGTAGAAAGTTGCTCTCTGTTTATTACCCGAAAACCGGCTCCGAAACATTTGCGCTCACCATTTAGCTACAGAGAGGCCGTTTTCAAAGCATTCAGCTGAAATATTTTTGCCGTTCAAAGGGTTAAAGTGCTAAAATGCTTTCCTGCTATGCCTACAGCTTCTTCGTCTGCACTTAGACGACAGTGGCGTAACGAATGTAAATGGCAGCCAAGGATGGAGTGATTACTGTTTGCCCTCCCTCACCTTACTCAGTCGTCGACTTCTGACTTTAAAAATTAGAAATAACGCAAAAAAACTAGCACCTGAAGCATCTCTACCTCCCTCGCTCACCCCTCATTGCACCATTGCTCCATGGACATCAATAATCGACAATTTGACGCCAATCTCTGTGAACCCCTTCATTCGGAACTAAGAAATAATGGAGTTAATTTTTTTTCCTTTGGCGCACTGTATACTACTGCAAAGATTAAAAGCATACATTAAATTTCAAACCTGTAGATGAAAAATTAAAGAAGTTAAGAAGTTACCCCATGTCCGGCATCCGGATAATACTGGATATTTCAAATAAACAAGTAATATAAAAAAAAAATTAAGAGTCAATTCCTACTTAAGCGATTCGAGATATAATAAAAAATGTACTGCGCATGCGCAAAGATATGGCTGAAATATGGGGGTGCTTCGATGATCCCATGGCCCATCGACATACCCAAGAACCAAGTCTGTAATGTTAATAGTTTTCGAGATATAATGAAAAACGTCCTGCGCATGCAAAATATGAAATGACAGACAAGAAAGCGAATTAATATTGCATTGTCATCTAGTTCCGATCTATGTTTAAAGTTTCGAATCTCCAGCTCATCGGGAAGTTAGTTTAAAATCGATTGCAAAATTTGAACAAGATATAGGGAGAGTGTGAACTAATAGTAGGAATTGAAAAAAGACAGAAAATTACACAAATTTCACTTTAAAATGATTGTCAAAGGGTAGTAAAATATTATAGAAGCCTTTTAATGGTGAAAAACGGATTAAAAATAGGAAATTACTTGAAAAACAGAATTCACCACCGAGCTCCATTTTCGGAAGAACGATGATTTTCCAAACTTTTTTTTGAAAAAAACTAAAAAAAATGAACCGATTCCATTCCCGAAACGAAAAATTCTTGCGATGATTATATTGATAAGAAAATCGAGAATCAAATAAAGAAAACAGCATGTAGTTTCGTCAATTATTGAATTAATAGGAGCAGTTCAAAGTTGATGTCCGGTATACCGGACACCAGGTCTGAAGGGGTTAACTGACGCATTAAAAATCAGCGTACAGTGGGCGCTAGTGGACTAGTGTGTAGTGTAAGTACTTCTTGTGAGCGTGGGCTAGTGGTGGCATTATTATTATCTGGCATTTTTCATTATAGGGTATGTTCTTTGATTTTTTATTTTTAATATATGAAAGCCTATTAATAGAGCTTGATGGCTAATGTTTTTGATCTTCTTATTAGCGATTCGATGCTTGTGTCTGTGTAATTCCTTTTCGTATGATTATTTGCTTTTGTGTACTATCTCTCATTGGTCTTTTGTTTTGGGGGGAATTCGGGCTATGAGAAGCTTTGTTTAGCTTAATGCTAGGCTTCTTACAGAAAGTTTCCCAAATATTTTTTGAATCCATCTCGAATAGTTCTTAGCCCTTGAAAAAGTGGACTAGAATGGATTACTTGTTTTTTGTTTTTAGTTATATTCGATTCACTCTGGGATTATTTTTATTTATTTATTTCTTTATTTATTTTTGGCTTTCTCTCTATGATCTTGAATTCCAGCGTACAGTGGAAATGCTGCAACATCAGGGTAAATCCTGGACGATACGAACACCAGGAACTGGCTTAATGAAACTTCGGTGCGATGTTACTGTAATTCAGAAGTTTGTGAACAACGAATGTTAATCAAATCAGTTTGTAATAGAAAGAGAAAACACAGTACGTTTTATTACAAGAAATACGGGGTGGTCATAAATTATTGGACCCATTTCAAAAATTAATTTTAAAAAACTAATAATGTTACAACTGCATTCTTTCTTTTAAATGAGAGAGAAGATAAAATAGGTGGCGTTCTAAATTTGCTACAGAGAGAGTTTTCCATACGCAATGGTTACCGATCAGAACCGCGTTTTCTGGTTTCCTTTTTTAGTTTTTCTTAAATATCTCGAAAACTATTCAGTTTTCGAATTACAATTGATAAAACAAATTAAAGAGCGTTAAATTCCCTACAAATACATGCTTTTATTTTTCTTCTAGCTTTAATAGTTTCGCAGATAATGGTTTTCAAAAAATGGGAGAAGTCTAGTAATTTACAACCACCTAGATCGCTGTAACGGCGCTGTAACCTATCTGAAAAAAAACTTTTTTTAAAATGCGCTATCATTTTAAAAAACGTAATTGTAACATTATTAGGTGTTTTTTATTAATTTTTGAAATAGGTCCAATAATTTATGACACCCTGTATGTTCAAGTCTTCAATTAAAATGAAAATGTTTGCTATATACTAGTATTCGTTCTGAATAAATAAATGCATCATAATCCATGATAGAATTTACAAGTTTAAAATAGCAAGCAAAATTTTATACATATTTTATACACACGTGTGGTAGGTTTAAAATTTCTTTATGATGTCAAATTTCTGCTCAAATTGAAGCCATTCAAATCATCAAATTGAAATTATTCCCACCAACCATAATCTACTGACTAACACTAAAAGAAAATTATTAAAAATTATTGCTGTGCATTAAAATCACAAATTAACGCTTGGCCAAAGGCAGGAATTGCATTTTATTTTTAAACAAACTACACTTTTTCCAAAGCCTCTGCTAGCTTGAAGACGTTAAAATTCTCCATTGGTTCCACAAACATTTTTGTAAAAACCACCGATCTTCCATTCCAAATAACATCATGTTGACACATGGTTATAAACAATTTAAATTTGTATACATTTTTTAAAAAATGCCTGGTTTCAAATTTTTGGGAAGGAGAAAGAAGTCTCATGTCACTTAAAATCAATATCAGATATCCTTCTCAGAAATTAAAATTTATTTTTAAAACTTAAGATCTCAGAATTCGAATATGTAATGAAAAAATTTAAAGCGTAAGGATAAGAATGATAAAATAAATAACCACTTTCTTTAAAGCATTTTTTCCAATATTTTAACTTCATCAACCCAAATACCAATAAAGCAGTTTCATGGCAGATACTTCTTCAAAATCATACCTTTTTTTCAATAAGGAAAAAAAGTAAAGGTTGCCTTAGCATTTATTTATTCCCTAAAAAAATCCCTGCAATTCAGCAATTTTCGGTGAAATATCTAATAGCGGGCGAAACGCAATACCTTTCTCTTTTTGCGTTTAATTTATGCCGGAAATTCTGGAAGAGAGATTACCTCTTACTTGTAAAAATAATCTGATCTTTTCCGTAATTAGGGCGTCTAATGTACTGACACGACAGTATCCATGGCAACCAGTCATTACAATGTAAGTGGACGATACTGAGCCCGCCGGCCGGATTACAGATTCTCGGGATGCTGCAATTATTCTTGAGGCGGGGGATTAATGCCTCCCCTTTTTCTTTTGATAAAAACCGCCTCTCAAAATAACCGGGAGAGTTCCTCTTACTTAGCTGCAAAAAAACGCACAGTCTATCAGCACTCGTACGCTTCCCAGATAGCACGTAAGTTTGCAGCAAGTTTGATTTTGATTTGATATTACCTTGTCATAGCAAATTTCACGCGTCAAACTTTAAACGAACTTGTGGCAAGTTCGCCGTGCGCCACCCTCGCTTGCAACGCGCTTGCAATGCAAGCTTGCTGTAAGTTTGCAAAACAAGCTTGATGCAAAGATAGCACAATAAAGAGATAATTATCTTTGTCTCTGTTTAAAAAAACATCCGATTTTTAATGGCATCTCCTAGACCGTCCTTTTTTTTTATTAATTGAATAAATCAATGATAATTTGTGAAAAAACTAACTTTTTTATAAGAAAAATTTTGAAACATTTTCCATCTTTTTACTAAATATAGAACTCACACTTTAAAGAAAACTATCTCGCCTTTTTCTTAATGTTGAAATTTTAACGTTTATAAACAAAAACAAACCTAAAAATCAGTCAATGTTTGTTGAAATAAATAATAACCCACATTTTGCCCCATTTTAAAAGTACTTACTTTTGAACTCTATTTTCATAATTCATTCTACTAGCAAAACGTAATTAATTATTAGCGAAAATCGCTCTCTCTTTGACTTCAAATCATATTCTCAACTCAAAAAATTAATGAAAGCCAGAAAATAGTTAAAAATAAATCGTATACGAATCGAATCGAACTATGCATTAGCGAAATCTATCTTCTCCTCTCAGAGTTTTTCTGGCCGGATGGTTAGAGCGCCCGCTTCCCAAGCGCTAGGTCGGGAGTTCTAATCCGAGGTTGTGTTCGTTCTTTTTTGGCTATGTTTGCAATGAGTTTGTCATGACAAACTTGCTGCAAGTTCGTCGCGTGGTGTCTTCGAAGCTTGCGTTAACTTGCTGCAAGTTTGTTTCACACTTGCACTCTTGTGTCAAAATTGCTGCAGATTTGCAGTGCAAGCTTGCTGCAAGTTTGATGCAAACTAAAATTGCTATCTGGGTTAGTAAACGCAAAATTGAAAACAACTGAAAATTGGCGAATTAAATCGATGGGAAGAAATCGTGAGTCTCGTTTTGAACAGCGCACGACAAGGTGTTCCCGAAAGGCAAAGGTAGGTAGATTCCTTCTGTCCAGATATACAAGGGGCGTTCACAAAGTAAGTTTCGTCATGCTTTTTCACAAGGAAGCTTTATTACAAACAGAAACATACAATGGCATAACGAAATAAAAACTTTTTGGCTATTTTGCCACATATTCGCCACAGACATTGATACATTTATCGTACCGTGAACTCAATTTCGAGAAACCATCCGCGTAAAAATCGGTCCCCAGAGATTGAAGGAAGTTCCTCACAACCTTAACGCCAACCTAACGTTCGGAAGTGACGTCCCGGTAGTGCTGAATCAATGCATGAAAAAGGTGAAAGTCTAATGGTATGGCTATAGGCCCTGTGATCTAATCTTGTTGTGTAATATTTTGTTTGAATTAGAGCACAGTGAATTGCATGGTGAACTTGGGAATTCTCTGGAATAGAAATTTCCAGAATGGCGGCGAATAACGTCGCTAAGTAGAGGCGGCGCCACCCTTGAACTCTAGATAGATCTAGAAGAATCAAGACACCACCCTCTAATCCTCGCGAGTGAAGCGACGTATCTCCTGAACTCTAGGAAGGTCGAGAACAATACAGAGACACCGCCCCTTGCTGCACCTGCCCATTCAGCAAGGCAAAGAACGGAGATTGGACCCCGACATATATAAAGGGGTAGAGATAAGAAAAGTTGGAGCTGAGAATAAGGTAACAAGAAACGAAGTGGTTGGTTTTGGTAGAAACCTTTAAGTGGCCGATTTCTCCGAATGGTTTCATTATCCAAGTGATGGTGGTTGCCTGGTAAATTAAAAATTATTTTACTGAGACCATATATGGTGAGTGAAGAAGGCAATTAAGTGACTTGGTTCTATTAGTACCTTTGATTGGTAACTACAAGCGCATATATTTTAATGAATACTGCTGGACTGGAGTTTGCGTAACGCAACCTGGTGAGTTTGAAATACATTTGATTATGTCGAATCTCTAGAGACAATTACAGACTGTTGATTAGAGACTGTTTTAATTATTTTTAGGTGATCCTTCTCTTCCTGGGCTTATTTTATTAAATGCTAAATCTATAATTAAATATCTTTACTGTAACTAAAGTTTAATGTTACATTTTTCAAATTAATATTGTCTTTTTTTGTGTCGCATGCTGACTGTTAAATTGATTACATTAATAATAAATAATTATTAGACAAAGGTCGAACCTGGGATTTCTAATTAGGTTAATTGCAGTTAATAAACCTATTTTAACTAGGTTTACTAAACACAATTAACCTATTATTATTAATTATTTAAATCTAATGATAACAGTCTCTCCCGTCAAAGGAGACGAATGAGTTCTTTTCTGTCCTTTGCTGTGTGAGGTCTGGCATTATCGTCCAAGAACAAAACCCCTCTTCTCAAGGGCAGACTGACCCCTTTTTCCAGCACTATCGGGACTCCACTTCCGAATATGATTATCAAATTGGCGTTAAGGCCGTGAAGAACTTCATTCAATCGCTGGGGACCGATTTTTTTTACCAGGATGGTTTCTTGAAATTGATTTCACGGTTCGACAAATGTATCAATGTTGGTGGCGAATATGTGGAAAAATTTCTATTCTTCAATTTATGTTTCAAAAGTTTTTATTTCGTTATGCCATTTTATGTTTCTGTTTGTAATAAATCTCCCTTGTGAAAAGGCATGACGTAACTTACTTTTGGAACGACCCTCGTATAGAGATAAGAACATTTCACCTCCCTCTGCCATTTCCTCCTTAATTTCAAAGGGGTTGTAGATATGAGTATGAAATAAAGTGGAAGAGCATGCAAGTGATCAGAGCTCTTCAACAATGTGTTACATGTGTAAGTTAAAAGGCAGTCAGAATTAGGAGTTAAAAAATCATTTTTCAGTCCACCACCTCTACAACAACATTCGGTTATCGAAAACCTTTCAGGGCAAAAGTTGTTCATTATGATAAGATCCACCTAATTTGAGTTATCTTTCTATCTTCAATCATAAGGGAGTTGTGGGGAAATGAAAACTTCAACCTCCCACCATTTCCACGCCCGCTAAGCTAGATAGCCCTTCTACGAACTCGGCCGAGATTTTCATCGTCCTTACAACATATCCCTCGTCGGTTCAATTCCAATAAAAATTTCTATTTAAGAGTAACCTGGTCCATTTGTACGGAATACAGTTTGAAACTTTTATTCTAAAGTAATAAAAACTGTGTAATGAAACACTACATTTAAAACTGAACATAGTTAATTTCATAGAAATATTTTATAGCCATGTGAAGCATGGGAATATGTGTCGAATTATTCACCTGTGAAACAGCTGCTCATTACTCTACGCATTGCCAACTTGATTTATTTTGGATTATGAAGTCTCGGTAATCCGAAACAAAATAATGTGCCGTCATCTGGATTATGGTCTCTTTCGAACAGAAAAAAGTACTTTATAACCGCGTATTCATCAAAATTGGTACAAAACAATCTCTTCGAGAAGAAATATCCTTTCCAGAATTCGAAGCTCTAATCTGCTGCAAACCATTTAGAATATTAAAATAAAAAGAATAAATCAAGACAGTAATTTGTTCCTGAATATTTTTTTTACTAAATAACATTAAATCTTTCATAATTATATAAATGGGAAAACAGACTTTTAGAAACGAACTCTTCCTCTACTCTGTTTAGGTATTATTATATGTATGTTGTTCAATTACATACAATGTTTGAAGAAATCTAAACGCTTTTCCAATCCTTAAGAAAACCAACCAGCAAATGTGGAATAAACCATTTGGCGGTTCTTTGGTAGGAGACATAAGTCACCAAGACCCCATGGAACACAACTTAGAATGGTTCATAAGCAAGCAAAGTGAGAAAATCAGCTAATAAAAAATAGAGTAAAGAAACTATTTTTCTTTACTCTATTTTTATTGTTATTGCATGTGTATTATTAAATTGCTTACACTTTTTGAAGAAATCTAGATTTTTTTCCGCTCGCTTCAGAATATCAAACCAGCGGGAGTGTTCTCCCCTAAACTTTCTCGTATACTTCCACCAAAAGGTGCCGTTTCTCCTTCCCCCGCGTGGATAAAAAAATTCGAACCTACTGTTATCCAGAATCCAATGACTGTTAGAAAGTGTTTCATTATAGTGATTGAAAAATATCTAGGTAAAGAATTCAAAGAGATGCGCACCGATTAAAACGCATCTATCGCACACTGCTAGGTTTCACTCTTGCCGTCTCAAGGACAAACTGACGTAATTCGCTCCTTTCGGGAGCACAGACGAATGCTTCCGTACGCAAGCGCGTGGAGATAGCGGATTGGTTTCAATGGTAAATTATACAGGCCGACAGACAGTCAACCCTTTGACGGATTTGGCCCAAAATTTTATACGGACCTACATCCATGACGATAAAACTGTGTACCAAATTCTATCCATCTGGCTATTCAAGTTTCTGAGTTATAGTGTTCACATGAAAGCGGACAGACTTCACGCTGACGGATTTTGTCCACAATTTGATAGAAACCTACAAATTATGTTTAAAGACCACATACCAAATTTCATCCCCGTAGCTCTAATAGTTTTCGAGTTATCGTGTTCACAGACAGACATAATTCCAAAATTGTGTTTTTCGGACTCAGGGAGGTCTAAAACGTGGAGATTCGTCAACATCTCGAGTTCGAATTTTTTGACGATTACAATACTTTCTCTTAGTATACCTCGTATACGAGAAAGTAAAAAAGCAGATGTAGTATAAACCATCCTGGCGGCTTTTTGCTGGGCGACAAAAAGATACCAAGAGCCTATGGAAGACAACCTGGCAAATAAACACGCGAAAACAAATGAATTATATATAAGTATACGAAAAAAAACTATGAAAAATCCCGCAACGGAAAAGCTGTTACACAGTACAGAATAAACAGACGGTCATGTTTATCAATCCACTCAACTCTGCCTTTGAAATGTAATGAAATATTAGGCAACATAATACCGTCTCAAACGTTGAACTTTATCTGAAGTCAATAAACCGAGAAACATAAATCACTTGATACAACCCAACGGTCTGTCTCCAAGGTGTTCAAAACACGGTTTCCGATCGCGGAAAATGAAACCCAGATAAATAATAAACACAAATAAGATAAGTTCCCATGGTGATTTGTGTTGTGACTTTCTCTGAAGAGTGCGTTATCTCGCCCGCCTCTTTGGTCGGTCTCACAGGTACTCATGAGAAGAGAGCAAAATAAAATGTCTAGATTTTTTTAAAAAGTATTTTCGCTTTAACAATTACCGAACTATACAGGTGTTCCCATTTTATGAAGCACTTTTTAAAAAGAAAAAGTTATTAACATGCGATAGGTCTTACTTGATAAGTGCCGCAAAGTGGATAAAATCATCACAAATTCCGTAACTTGCCCTATGCACAAAAGGATAGCCCAACTGTCGCGATAATGCGTTGATCACTGAATATCTTCATCTGAACGTCACATGATCATGATGTCAGAGTGTGACATTATCTGTTTGGAGCAGTGGCGAATCTAGGATTTGGGTCTGGGGGGGGGGGGCTGGGGGTATAAAAATTTTGTATCGTCATGACGAATGTCAAACCTCAAGGCTAAAGTAAACCAAAAGACTTTAACATTACGGACTTTACTCACCTGACCATAAGAATCATAAAGAACAATACAATACTTTCGATAACTTAATAAAAATTACAATGAAAAAACTAGCCAAAAAATGTCTTCTACCGCGTCAACGCAACAAGTACAAGTGGAATGATTACAAAAGTAGGAAAATTTTCGAGCCTGTCAAGCCAGAAAGTAATGTTGAAACGATTTTATTATTTTTTAAAAGAGATAAATTAAGAACTAACAGTTGTAATGATTTTAAATAAAATCCAGAATTCTGGCTTAGATCTAGGGGGGCTGCAGACCCATAGAACCCCCCCCCTTCCTGGATTCGCCACTACTATAGTCGTAAACCTGATTTCCAATGTTTCAAGGGGAGAAAACTTAAAATTTACGTGCTTGAGAATAATTTTAAGAGCACTCCCTTAAAGGTTTTCATGTAATATAACTAAACTATATACTGTTCATTTAATTCAAATAAATTCAGAAAATTCAATATTTGACATTACATATAATAACTTTGGACTCGTAAAAGGAGGTGTAGAGCTTTTCCGATTTAACATAAAAGGATCTTCTGCCAATAGCTTCTCATAAGAAACCACTAACATTGCTGCCAACAGCAGACACGTCAAATATACGTTACTGTAATGACTGACATGAAATAGTTCCGGAATATTATTTTATGTTTTTTCTTTCTCGTATACGAAGTATACAAAGAGAAAGTATTGTAATCGTCAAAAAATTCGAACTCGAGATTTTGACGAATCTCCACGTTTTAGACCTCCCTGAGTCCGAAAAACACAATTTTGGAATTATATCTGTCTGTGTGTCTGTGAACACGATAACTCGAAAATATTAGAGCTACGGAAATGAAATTTGGTATGTGATCTTTACACATAATTTGAAAATTGCTATCAAATTTTGGACAAAATCCGTCCACGGGAAGTCTGTCTGTATGTCTAGGTGGATAAAATTTGGTACACATTTTTATTATCAAGAATGTAGGTTTGTATCAAATTTTGGACCAAATCAGTCAAAGGGTTGACTGTCTGTCTGTCTGCATAATCGCAAACTTTTAAACACAATAACTCTTTGAGATAATGACTTAGATATATGAAATTTGGTATGTGGCCTTCTTACCGTAATGGTAGATTTGTGTCCAACTTTTGCGTCAATCGGTTAAAAAAAGTTGCTCAAATTGCGAATTTCATTTTCTTTATCTTACGCCCAGCCTTATTGGTAATCACGCCGGCTTCTAATTCCATTTCCGCGTTGGACGACCTTCGGAAATCGTGGTATGAAGTTTCGCTTATTTTTTTTCTCCACTGCGTTAGGGGTTCCTGTTAGTTTCACTGCCTTTTAGCTTATTTTTTTTTTCTTCACATGTGTTAGGAGTATATGAGAAAGTTTAGGGGAGACTACTCCCGCTGGTTCCTTTTCTTAATATCCTGCTGTTGAAAAATCTTCTTTCTAAAATTTTAATTTTATTAATTGATTTGAATTCGTCTTAAAATATCGCACTTCTCCTGTTTCGTGACGTAGCTGTGAGTGTGATCTTGGGAAATGATTTCAGGACTTCAAAGCCGAAAATTCACTTGAAGGCTAGCCATGCCATTTGCACTAAGACCGTTTTTCTTCTCCACCCATTTTAATCTCAAAAATCCAGGCACGTCATTCATTTGAGGCTTCAAAGTGCTCTGGCGATAGGGGGAGCAAAGATCGCTCCCCTCCCGTACCGCCGCTCTTCGATCCTCACTATTCCATCCCCATTCAGCGGATTTCCGATTTCCTACCCTCGAAGCGAGGTCCCAATCTAGTCAAATTCTTTGATGTACCGACCACCCTCGTTCGAGGCTCCTAATTGGAATCGGCGCATGAGGTGCTGGAATTTGATTTCGTTGGAATTCCAGCTTCTAAGAGCCGCTATGCTGATTTCCGTCAGTTTTTAAAACGGACGATTCCTTTTTCCTTCCCGTGTTCTGAAAATTCCAGTTTGGATTAGATGTGAATTACCTGTTTTTCAATGGTGATTTCTCGCGCAGGTGTTAGAAGCGCTCGCCTCGAACCTCGAGACCCTAGGGGGTTCAAAATCTATTTGATGGATATTGCAGTGCTAAGCTGACGCCGAATTTACGACATTGGGTAGAGGGGTCTCAAAACAATTTTGCGCCTGTGGCCTCATATTGTCGAAATCCGCCACTGACTTGTAAAGCGGGCAATTCACATCTCTTCCAAACTGGAATTTTTATAACACGGGAAGAAAAAGGCAATCGTCAGTTTTAAAAACCGATGGGAACTAGCATAGCGGCTCGGGGAAGCTGGAATTCCAACGAAATCAAATTCCAGCACTTCATGCGCCGATTCCAAGTTGGAGCCTCGAACGAGGGTGGGCGGTACATCAAAGGATTTGACTAGATGGGGACCTTGCTTCGGGGGTAGGAAATCGGAAATCCGCTGAGTGGGGGAATAGTGGGGATTGAAGAGAGGCGCCAGCGCACTTTGAAGCCTCAAATGAATTTTATTTTATTTTACGAGGCGTGTCCGGAAAGTAAGTACCGTCTCGTTCTACCGCCACCGCAGCGCTAGTGTCGGAGTTCCGCGCATGTGCACACGTGTCTCTGGTTCATTGTCTGTCCACTAACGCAATTACAGCCAGATCGTGTTGTGTTTACATGTGTTAGTGAGCGTTCAAAATGTTTAAGACGATTGCCGATCCCGCCGACTGTGAAGTGCTTTCTGTAATTCAGTTTTTGAACGCAAAGAATGTTAAGCCAACTGAAATTCATCGTCAACTTGTAGAGATTTATGGCGAAAATGTAATGACTGATGGAATGGTTAGAAAGTGGGTTCGACACTTTAATGATGGACGCACCAATGTTCATGACGAAGCACGGAGTGGGCGACCTTCTGTTGTCAATGATGGTTTGGTTGCAAAAGTGAATGAGAAAATTCGTGAAAACAGACGGTTCACAATAAGAATGCTTTGTGATGAGTTTCCACGAATTTCAAAAACTGTTTTGCATAAGGATGTCACAAATCGCTTAAATTATCGCAAGCGATGACGACGCAAAAAACTGTGTTCAGCAGTGACTGTCTTCACTGGCGGCATCTTTCTTTGAAGAGGATATAGACAATTTGGTTTCCCGCTATGACAAGTGTCTGAACAATGGTGGTAACTATGTAGAAAAATAGTTTCCGAAATTTTCTTTCATGTAAAAATAAATTTTGTTTTGAGAAAACTTTTTTTTGCGAGCTTTTCAAAAACGGCACTTACTTTCCGGACACGCCTCGTATTTCAAACCCACACCGGTCCGGTCTAGCCGAAAGGGGGTAAGGCCTTTAGCAGGCGAGTGGGGAATATATAAAAGCAATACAAGAATATCAATATGACATGACACACGCAAACTCATCACAAACACAGCACAGAACGTTACAGACATTGCAAAAAAGGGACAATAACAAAATAAATAAAGTAATCTAAAACATACTGGCAAGAAAAAAATAAATGAAAAGTACGCCACTGAATCGATGTTACACTTGGAATGAATGACGTTACACCTCATATGAATGACGTGCCTGGATTTTTCGATTAAAATGGGTGGAGAAGAAAAACTTCGGTCTCAGGGCAAATGGCATGGCTAGCCTTCAAACAAATTGGCGGCTTAATAAAGTTACCGGTGCATGTGGAAGGTTATTTTATACTCATCGGTTACATAAATGGAAATTGCGTCCAGTCCAAGCATGCAGAATTACTGATGACAATAAATAATAATACACAAATATATATAACAAATATAACACTCAATAATAACTATATAAATACATAAAAAATATAAACATCAGAAAAATAACAAAAAAGTAAAAATAATAATGAAATAAAAAATAATAATAAATAAATAAAAATAAGAAGGAAAAGGAGGCAGTAAATATGCAAATACAGTAGAGTCTCCCTACAACGAAGTCTCCCTACGGCGAATTTCTATCTATAACGAAATATTTAATCGGAATTTTAAATAGCATTCAAAATATTCTCCATATAACGAAGTGGTTGTCTCTCTATAACGAATTTTTTCAGACCTATATCTTTTCGATTTTTGTCATTTTTGAAGAAAGTTGCTAATTTCTGTGCAAACAAATAGGTCACACGTGCCTGTTTCTGGAACCACTCGCATTGTTCATTCCAGCGATAACACATAACAATAGAATGCTATTTGAAGGGTAATGCAGTTGTGGGGACCTGGGTTTCTACAGAGGGAGCAACATTTCTACGGGTCAAGATTCCAAGAATCGGGGTGGAGTGGAGGTGGAAATAACAAATGGATGTGAAAATACGCATTTTATGTTTATCCATACTAGTACATATTATTCTCTAAATTGATGAATTGTCTTCTCTTTTGAGCATTTTATTTATACAATAAAAATTAGTATAATTTTAACAAATTTATAATAAATATTACTTTATTTTTAATTGAAAGTCATAATTAAATACTTTTGAACTTATCGCACACACTAAAAGGTTTGTTACATTTACTTAAATAACTGCAAAAATCTCTAATCTCCGCATAACGGAAATTTTCACTATAGCGAATTTTTCAACTGGAACCAAGCGATTTCGTTATAGGAAGATTCCACTGTATAACGATCCAACTAAAATAACAATTTTATTTTATCGGTTATGCTATATAATTCTCTAATAGACTTTTTTTCTGTATTTTATTTTTTGAGAAAAATCTCTAATTTTCCAGATCTGCCACTGGGGGCGCAGTGATCAATCTCAGATGATAGTGCATCGCCATATTATTATAGGTAGAGATTACTTCCACAAACAGAACTCTCTTCGGCCGAACATAATTTCGCTGTTTAAAGATATTGGCATACACATCCATTTTTATCCTTGAGAAAAGAATCTGTTCTTCTCACATCAGAAAATCCGCCAATGAAATTTGCATTAATACATCGTTCATGAAAAATATTTTTTATAAAAGATAATCCCTACATTTACGAGTAGGTCTTACTGCGCAGTCCTTGACTTGCTTAGTAAATAAACCAAGTTAGCTCGGAGCCTTGAGTCTGACTAACAACATAAAAGGGAAACAACATGAAAGTAAACAGAGTTACAACCTATACTTGATTATTACGTATCACTACGACTTACGAGATCTATTTTAATGGAGAAATACACTAAAACAGGACGAAGAAATATCTTCATGCCTCTAAAGATACAAGTAGAAAATTCAAACATTTATTTATCAAAATTGTTAATATGAAGTTATTTTTGGGGCGCAAAACTGTATTTCAAACATTTTTTTTAAATTCCCAATATACAATAGTATGTATATTCACTTTAGACATACAGTGGAATCTCCGTTTAACGAAATCGCTTGGTTCCAGTTGAAAAATTCGCTATAGAGAAAATTTCGTTATACGGAGATTAGATATTTTTGCAGTTATTTAAGTAAATGCAACAAACCTTTCAGTATGTGCGATATGTTCAAAAATATTTAATTATGGCTTTCAATTGAAAATGAAGTAATATTTATTATAAATTTGTTAAAATGATACTAATTTTTATTGTATAAATAAAATGCTCAAAAGAGAAGACAATTCATCAATTTAGAGAATAATATGTACTAGTATGGATAAACATAAAATGCGTATTGTCACATCCATTTGCTGTTTCCACCCCGATTCTTGGAATCTTGACCCGTAGAAATGTTGCTTCCTCTGTAGAAACCCAGGTCCCCACAACTGCATTACCCTTCACATAGCATTCTATTGTTATGTGTTACCGCTGGAATGAACAATGCGAGTGGTTCCAGAAACACGATTTGTTTGCACAGAAATTAGCAACTTTCTTCAAAAATGACAAAAATCGAAAAGATAAAGGTCTGAAAAAATTCGTTATAGGGAGACAACCACTTCGTTATATGGAGAATATTATGAATGTTATTTAACATTTCGATTGAAAAATTCGTTATAGGGAGAAATTCGCTGTAGGGAGACTTCGTTGTAGGGAGACTCTACTGTATTTCAAATGCCTGTCATAGAAAAAAAGAAGATATGATTTTTATTACTTTACTAGCCGCCTTCGGCGACCAGCTTATTCGCCGGGAATATAATTTCAATTGAATCTATTATGTATAATTTGATATTCATGGTTTCCTTAACAATTTTAAATTTCAAATTGTGATAGACATTTAACCCATGTTCTTTTAGTAGCCTTGCATCTGTTCTGTTCGTTGTCTGCTTGAACATCCCTAATACAGTCAAGTGACTGGCTGTGTCATGCAACATCAAATGGTACGTTGTCGGCATCAACTTCACTCTTACTCCTCTTGCAAAATACGGATTTTGATTTTAACTTTAAAATGGCGCGGCACATTTTATTTCCAGCCGCATGTTAGCTGGATGAAAATACGCTGATTAAAACATAGCATTAAACATTAAGATATTACCTTAGCTTTCAACAATGACAGAAAAATACGCAAATAAATGTTTGTTTAAACAATGAAAACGGTTTGAATTGCGTTGCAGCAATGAAAAACATTGTTGTAAATTATGCCAACCATATTTTAATTTTTTTAAAAAATTAAGGAAAAATCGTACTTGATTGATATCATTGAAAAGGTAATGTTTTGCACTTTCAGATGGAATAACTGTAATATTTTCGGAAGTTATTGAGGAAAAACGCCAAAATTTTGCTTAATTTTTAATTAATTAAAATTTCATAAAATGTGCTCCGAGGTGCACATTCTCACCCTCTAAAGTATGTTTGTGCAAAATTTCGTAGAACTAGGTCCAGTGGTCTGCCTTTTAGATGCTTGATGCAAAAATCATTCAGAACGCTCTAGAAATTCAAACGCAAAACCGTTACACCTAGAGCTGCCATATTTGGCAAGTAGTTACTGCTTGGAGAGAAGATTCGCACTAAGAAAGGGTTTTTCAAAATTTTAATAAGATTTTAAATTAATTAAAAATAAATCGAAATTCTAACGTTTTTCTTCAATAACTTCGGAGCATATTATACAAAAAAGCTATTTTTACACCACTTTAAAATGCAAAAAATTAACTTTTCAGCTATATGTTTTTTCCGTGCGATTTTTTGCTAAAGCTTAAAAAATATTTTTGCAACATAAATACTGTTCAAAAATATTTTTCATCGTTTTAGTCACTGCATTTAAACATCAAACACATTAATCAAATTTTTTGTGTGCTATTGCTGCTCTATAATTAAGGTATCCGAACATGTTGAAAAGTCGATTTTCGACCAAAATTCCAATTTTTTAATTTTTAATGTTTTCGATAGTTCATTCATTTACCTTTCTAAAACATATTTACTTTTGTCCGTACGTTAATTAGAAGATGAGATATTAATTGTTTTATAACAAACCGAAAACCGGAAGTGGGCGTTTAATTAACCGAAAGTTGTCATTTAATGGGAAAGAAACCTGTCTAAAATTCTTTTAAACTGCATTTTTTCAAGTTACGTCAGTATATTTTTAGGAAATTTTTTTAAAGTTTAGATACTTAATTTGAGCTCGGGGAAAAACTAACATTTGATTTTTCTCAAAATTAGATTTTATGCATATTTTTCAAACTTCAAACATGATAACTCAAGATATTATCATTCGATTGTTCTGAAATTTTGTGAGCACTTTCTTCAAATGTGTCTCTAGTGAATATACTAGAATAATGTATATTGTAACCGTATTTTTTAATTATGGCCTTTTATTTGAAAAATGACATAAAAAATTTGCTGAAAATCTTATAATGACTGATCGATTAGCTCTAAAATTTTTATTTATCCAAAGAATGTTAAGATTCTAGTACAAGCACTAGTCCATAGTGTGTAGTTTATTTTAGTGTTAGTTTTATTTGAATTATTACAAAAGTTTGACCTGTAGCATGTTTGAAGTTTTGGGGAATTTCCTCTAAAAAGCAGCAGAAATTGGAGAGATTTGTAAATTTGTAATAATTTATACTCAAAAATCATACTCTAATATTAATCTTTATTAAATTCGAATCTTAAAAAACATATTTTGGTGTTTCTATTTCACAATTTAAAAAAAAGTGCTCCGAACGTGTTCGGATACCTTAAGAGTAAATTCTTCAAAACAATAAATATAAAGACACACGGAATAAGACTAAAACGCTGTCATGCTACGATGTTTCCAACTAGAGATTCGAATCTCCATTAATTTTTTGAATTATCACGATAACAAATATACGCACACATGAACAGACTTAATTCCAAAAAAAAGTCCTTTTCAGTCTTATAGACGTCTAGAAATTCGAAATATTCATCAAAATGTGCAAGTTAATTTCTTTGACGATCCTAAAACTCTCTCTGAGTATATTTCGTAAAGAAAGATATTAAAAATAGACCAAAAGTTTAATGATATTTCTATATAAGAAATGGCATATTTGTGAGAACGAATACAGTGCTACAAAGTGCCACTTATTTCCATTAGCGAATCTTACGTCTCAACGAACTTCCGCCTATTTTCAAGACACTCACCTAAATAGGTACGTATCGCACCTACGCAAGATCGAAGACACATTTGTTATACTACCTCTACAGTGAAATAGTACCCTCTTTGCTTCAGTATCAGTTAATTGAATCGGAGAGTCTGGTAAACATTGTTTACTGAAATTAAATCCTTAGTATCGCCTTTCTTTCCACTGTTAGCTGAAATCCCTTTTTACGCTAAAACTCACGTTTGTATCAAAGAAAAGCACGTTTTATTCTTTGGGAAGTTTTCGCTCGTAAAAATGTTTCTCAAATAGCACTTTGTAGATCTACTCGGATATATTTAGGGCACTATAAAATCTATATAGTTACTTAATTTGATTTATAATTCCAATTTTATTCTATAGTTAAAAAATTATTTTATAATATTATTTGTATCAGTATACTCTTATGTAGCATTTTATGTGGGAATGATAGATTTAATGAAAAACAGCGTTGATAAAGCATGTGATCGATTAGGCTGTAATGGTTTCTCATGTGTGTGGTTTATCTCTCCACATCCAATAATGATCCAATTTGTCTTTTATGGTTTTATTGACACACACAACACCACTACGACACACATATATATATATATATATACATACAGTGGAATCTCCCTATAACGAAATCGCTTGGTTCCAGTCGAAGAATTCGCTATAGAGAAAATTTCGTTATACGGAGATTAGAGATTTTTGCAGTTATTTAAGTAAATGTTACAAACCTTTTAGTATGTGCGAGAAGTTCAAAAATATTTAATTATGACTTTCAATTAAAAATGAAGTAATATTTATTATGAATTTGTTAAAATTATACTAATTTTTATCGTATAAACAAAATGCCCAAAAGTGAAGGCAATTCCCCAATTTAGAGAATAATATGTACAAGTACGGATAAACATAAAATGCGTATTGTCACATCCATTTGCTGTTTCCACCCCGATTCTTGGAATCTTGACCCGTAGAAATGTTGCTCCCTCTGTAGAAACCCAGGTCCCCACAACTGCATTACCCTTCATATAGCATTCTATTGTTATGTGTTATCGCTGGAATGAACATTGCGAGTGGTTCAGAAACAGGCAGGTGTGAGTGATTTGTTTGCACAGAAATTAGCGACTTTCTTCAAAAATGAGAAAAATCGAAAAGATATAAGTCTGAAAAAATTCGTTATAGAGAGGCAACCACTTCGTTATATGGAGAATATTTTGAATGTTATTTAACATTCCGATTAAAAATTTCGTTATAGGGAGAAATTCGAAATATATATATATATACACAGTAGAGTCTCCCTACAACGAAGTCTCCCTACAGCGAATATATATATATATATATCAAAACCAACATATAAACACAAAATAAAAACTCAAAAACAGTAAAAAAGGACAAAATGGCTAATTAGACAAAAACCAGAAAAAACCAAAAAAATTGAAAAATATCATAGCGAGCCGCTCGTCAGGAAGGGAAGCTCGCTCATGATATTAATTTGTGCTTTTTTCTGCTGACGACAAACGAAATCCGTTAAAAATTGCCGTCATCCCCTCTAAAAACACAAAACAGACGAAAATGGAAGATGGAAGATTTCTTGAATAAAAAATATAAATACATTTAAGAAGATTTAAAAAGAATCAAATACAAAAATCCGAATACAAATACAAAAAATCCGAATACAAAAATACCTAGAATAAAAAACAGTCGTAACATAAAAAATAATAAAATAAAGCGAAATATGCTTACCATGGCAAGGGAAACGCTACCGCGACCACGAGGAAAAAGAACGCCAAACCAGTTATCGCCGTTGCCAAACAGAGGAAAGAGAAAGAAAAGGAGAAAGAGGCTTTGTCAGTAGCTCTGAAATCACTGCTTGAGATATCGTCGCACAAAGTTCTCGGGAATACCATTATTTAAAAGTTGATCATACAAAAGCTCTAGTTGTCTAGATTTTGAAATTTCGTTCGAACAAATAGATCTAATGCGAGAAAATTGAGAGATAATAGTGTTTCTATAAATCTTAATAGAAATATTAGAAGACCAATATGAAAGTCGGTTGACACAAAAATTAAAATCCATTCTTTTGTCAAAGATATCGATACAAAAGCTATTATTTTTTCTATTGTTTTTCTTAATATATATATATATATATATATATATATATATATATACTCGGGGGTAGGGTCAAAGGGAATCTGAGGATGAATCCCTGAGGGGGTGGGGATGACAGTTCTACTTTTCCCTTTCTGGGGGTTACTGTAGTCAAGGTGCCACATAGCCTACCAAGCGACCAATAGTATATCATTAGATCCTGGAACAACAAGCTATTAAAGGGAATAAATCGTGCTTGTTTTCATGTAATAAATTTTTTTTTAATCTGAAAAATTTATTCCTATAGATTTCAATACAAATGTGCGAATCAATGTGGGTTAGACGCGTTAAGCACGATCACTTTTTCGACTTGAAAACTTGGAGTATTAATAAGAATGAAAATAAATATACAGTCGGACCTCTAGTTAACGAAGTCGCTAAATCCCGAAAAAAAGTTCGTTATATGGAAAATTCGTTAAATAGAGATTCTCCTATTAAAATATTTTAAATTACACAAAACAGATTTTAAATTCATAAACACTAAATATTATTAAAAAAAGTAATTAATCACACCTTTATTTTGTAAATTAATATCAATTTGTTTTATATATTTCACCCATCAAAAAGAAATCTGCAAGGAAAACAAGAATGAAACAAAACATTGTCCGGGAATACACTGTATTTTCCAATTTAAAAAATAATTTATATTAAAATCAATGAATTTTAGCATTTCATCATACGAAGGTTTGTTGATTTCTGCATCGTGATCATTTCCATCTTCATCATCTTCGTCTTCTTCGCAATTCATTGCTGTACTGTTTTTATTTTTCACACTGTCCACTTCAAAATTGCCTCATCCACATCTTCATCGAATCCGGACGGGCATTTCTGTGTTTCAAATTGAACTCTGTCCAGCCCATGCTGTATTATCATTCTTAAATTCGTAAAAGCATTGTTGCAATCGATATCGCATGAAATAACTATTTAGGTTGAAACGTAGACAGAGTGTGGGGGGTGCAATCTTTAAGAAACGGTAAAACAAAATGCTTCTGATTTCAGCATACGGAAGATAAGACAGACGCAGAGGCTTTATATCTTATCTCATCACTTCACGTTCGGCGGAAGAATTTCAATAAATCAAAAGCTTGCGGAAATCTAGAAACATTGAGGAACTTCAACGCTTACGTAGCAACTGAGAATTTGGATTCGACAATTTAAAAACAAAAACTGGCGGTGCAGGGGTTTGGCTTTAATTCCTTAAATACTGATCCTAGATATATAGGCTAAATTGCAAAGCTGCTGCATGAGAAAAGGTGCAAAATTTTATTAAATCAAAGAAGTACTGCAAAGAATTGTATATTAAAAAATGCCAAATTTTTATACGCTCCCCATGCACAAAACCTTTCTAAGAATAAAAGAGTTTTCATAGAAAATAAAGAACTATTGGGAATATCTTGAAAAAAACAAAAGATATCAAAGCAAAACTGCATTAACAACAATACTAAATCTGATACTACTCTTCTGCATAATCGCCGTTGTTATTGAGGCACTTATCATAAATAGGCACAACTTTTTCTCTGCCGTTACAGTACTCATCTGCCACTAATTACTGAAATCATGAAGTTACTGCTTTTCTAAGCGCTTCATCATTAGAAATGTGTTGCAATGAAAACCCTTTCATTTTTGAGTAAAAAAGGACTTTTCGACGACTTCAAAGCGTTATCCAAAATATGAGACATGAAATGTTATCTGCAAGGATTCTGTTGATTCATGAAAAAGCTCGACCAAGAAGAAGCAACACAACACAAATTGGAAAGTTGCAAGTGGGACATTTTTGGCCTCCCTCCCCTTACAATCCCGACTTGACACCTAGTGATTTTAACCTTTTCCCAAAAATGAAATTATTTTTCAAGGGAATACCCTTCTAAAGTAATGAAGCACTTAAAGAAACAGTAATTCCATAGTTTATTCAATGGCGGCAAATCAGCAGGTACATCATCGGTACTGAAAATTTTGTGCTTCGTTACGATAAGTGTTTCAATAACAATGGAGATAATGTAGAAAAGTAATTTTAGGTTTAGTACAGGGTAACAAAAAAGTATAGGGATCACTTTTGTGGTTATCTACCAGTAAAGTTATACATACAGATGGATACAGCATACAGATCGAAAGCTCTGCTATTAGACTTTCGATTGCAATACTGTTTGATAAAATCATAATATTGTTTTTGAAGAAATTTGACCAAATGCTGATTGGTCAAATACAAGCACTTTTAGAACTTCTATGGAGCCACAGAATTATACAAACCCATTTCAAAAAGAAAGGTATTGGGATTTCACTCAGCCATATCAGTCGCATCAAGAACTCAAAACTCGGATGGATGAAAAATGATTCAAAACCAATAAAAAATGGACGGCAAAGCAAATTGAAGAATTCAGATTTGCAGAGGCTTGAGAAAATGGCATCGAAACCGGATCCACCAACACAGGCAAGCATGGCTAAAGCTCCTAACGTGAGCCAGCAAGTTGTAAGCTATCAACTAAAACATACGCTAAAGAAAAAATGCCATGGAAAACCTAAATGTCATCACTTGAATGAGAGATCGGTGCAGATTAGGTGGCAACGTTCATATGGCCACTTTACAAGCTTCTCCGTAAGGACAAATGGCGAAAGTTCATTACAATTGATGAAGCTTGGATCTATCTATCCAATACCAATGCTAAATCTAAAGTTCAATATCTTAGCCGTGACCAGAACAGGCGAGACTTGACTCCGTCAACCACGGTGCCTCATCCCAAAGGCGTAATGGTTTGGATGGGCATTTCCGCCAATGGTGTTACCAAACCACTGTTTGTGCAACCTGGGGCCAAAATAAATTCTGAGTATTACATACAGAAGATATTAATGCCCTTTCTTAAGGATGATTACTGCAGATTGTACCCAAATGGTGATGCTGTTTTCCATCAGGATTCTGCCCCATCGCATGCATCTAGGGTCACCCAGAAATTCCTCACGGATCAGCAAGTGCAATTCCTGAGGCCACAACAATAGATGTCAAACAGTCCTGACTCTGCACCATGTGACTTTCTATGTGGACATCTGAAAAACAAACTGAATAAGCGAAGAGTTTCTACACTGTGGGGGGGGGCTTCAAAAGGCTATTAGAAAAGAGGGGGAAAATCTCCCAGGAAATGATTTTGCGGGATTTGAAATCATGGCCGAAGAGTTGTAGACAAATCTATTATGCCGAAGGTCGACATATTGAGAAGCATCGCTGAATTTGTGTAATAACTTTTGGAAATAAAAACCTTCAAAAATGATCCCTATACTTTTTTGTTACCCTGTACTGTTGTAAATAAAGTTTTTTTTAAAAAATATCCTTGGATTGTTGAGGTATAATAATTTATTCGTTACTTTCTGGAGGACCATCGTAATGAAAAATTTGATAATCGTGTCAAAATAAATCCCGGAGATATAAAAAGTGCGCAATTCTCCAACCTCGAAGCCGGGACTCCATGCTGGCCCCGCCAAAGAGGTACACAACCAACACAATAAAGAGAATCCTAAGGTTATTTACAAAACCTTCATTATGAAGTTAATTATAATTTCACTTATCTCTACTAATAATAAAGGAGAATTTATGTGCGTGTTTTTGAGCAATATTGTAATAATTTTACTTTCTTTCTTATGCATTTTTTTCGTGTGTGTGAAATCTGTAAATAAAGTACTCTAAGGTATTAAGTAAATTATGAAGTATATCCGGTAAACTCAAAAATTATGGTTGGTAATCTTTAATTATTTTTATCGGCATGTTATTGGACGTAAAAGGAGCTTTGCCATTTTAATATACTGAAATCAAAGATTTTTTTTTCCTTTTGAGGAATAAGGGAATGAAGTTGTCGTCAACAAAGTGCAAACAGAAAGCTGGTCGCCGAAGGCGACTAGTAAAAAATATTAGCAACTTAGTTCAGAATTTTTCTTTTATTGACATTTTTACTTTTATTGGCTCTAAAAGTCTCTTCAGTGACAGAACAGAAACTACAGCTTTAAATATTTAACCATGCAATATATTCTATGAAAAAGCAATGCAAGTTTAAGGTATCCGAACACGTTGAAAATTCGATTTTCAACGTTTCCATTTTTTGATTTTTGATGATTTGGATAGTTCATTCATTTACCATTCTAAAACATATTTACTCTTGTCGGTACGTTAATTAGAAGATGAGATATTAATTGTTTTATAACAAACCGAAAACCGGAAGTGGGCGTTTAATTAACCGGAAGTTGTCATTTAAAGGAACAGAAACCTGTCAAAAATTCTTTTAAACTGCATTTTTTTCAAGTTAATATGATGTTAATATATTTTTAGAAATTTTTTTAAAGTTTTCATACTTAATTTAAGCGCGTGGCAAAACTAAAATTTGATTTTTCTCAAAACTAGATGTTATGCATAATTTTCACACTTCAAACATGATAACTCAAGATATTATCATTCGATTGTTCTGAACTTTTGTGAACACTTTCTTCAAATGTGTCTCTAGTGAATGTATTAGAATAATGTACATTGTAACAATATTTTTTTTAATTGTGGTCTTTTATCTCAAAAATGACATGAACAATTTGCTGAAAATCTTATAATGATTGTTCGATTAGCTCTAAAATTTTTATTTATACAAAGAATGTTAAGATTCTAGTACAAGCACTAGTCCATAGTATGTAGTTTGTTTTAGTATTAGTTTTATTTGAATTATTACAAATGTTTGACCTCTAGCATGTTTGATGTTTTGGGGAATTTCCTCTAAAAAGCAGCAGAAATTCAAGATTTTTGCAAATTTATAATAATTTATACTCAAAACTCATACTTTAATATTAATCTTTATTAAATTCGAATCTAAAAAACGTATTTTGGTGTTTCTATTTCACAATTTTTAAAAAAAAAGTGCTCCGAACGTGTTCGGATACCTTAAAACGTTTATAATGAATATTTTTCTGGATATATAATAAGCATTCATATTCAATGCAATTAAGTTAAAATATAAGAAAATCTCCTCGAATTTTAAAAGACAAATTGAAACATAAAACACCAAAAGTGCTACAAAAAGACAGAGTAGTTTCACAAAAAAAATGGAATTAATGATCATTTAATATAATGCGCGCAGCTCGAATAATAACAAAATTAACACTACCTTTTCATTATATTTTATTTGCTAATTCCATAATTTATCAAAGTAAAGATGTCGAGTATGTAGTTATATAGAAGAATAACTTGGAAGCTTTGTGTTTAACTATGTTAGAAAAAGAACTTCAGTTTCGAATAGAAAGATGATCAATTTCTTCCGATCGCTGTCTTTAAGAAACATTAGTTCGTAATGTTATTTAACCCTTTGCGGACAAGTACGGCGTATAGAGTGCACCAGTAGGTATTGTTGAAAAAGTCTTTCCGTGGGTGTATGGTGTAAACAGTCCAACACGCAGGATAATGGAGAATGAAGGTTTATTTACAAATATGCAGGAAAACACGTAGCACAGGTACAGGAAACAATAGTTCTTGCACGGATTACCAATGTAAACAGACAACGATTCACAGGTAATAACAGTTCAGCACTTTGACATTTAGCAACACAAACAGTCAGCAAATAACTAGTAACGACAAGAACTGCACTTTCATTAGCGCTCAGCTCACCAGCTTCCTAGCTCGCACTGCGGACGAAGGTCTAAAGTCGTTCCCAATGGATCAACACACTACCGCTCGGCGTCTAACAGCTTACTTGCTCGCACAGCGGATAGAACTCCAAAGACGTTCGCTCTCCAAGGCGATCCCAATCGATCAACACACACTCCGTCGTCCAAGCGCTCTCCTTATATGGTTTTCCCGGCAGGCCGTGACGTCACATGGAATGATCTAGCACATTCATGGCGTATCTTCTCTCCTAATAGAGATATCGAGAAGATTCCAGCACCTTTGAGATCCCATATTTCGTCGCCAATGTCTCCAAATTTGTCGCCAAGATGGTCGCCAAAGTCAGGGGTCCAGACTTAGCTACTGTCCGTCACCTCATACTTACCCCTGTAAAACTCTCTTCCGAACCATAAGACTCACATTGCTGGGAAGCGACTTTCCATGTTTGTAACAGTATTTATCATAAGCTGAATAAGCTAAAATCTAGCGAAGGTAGGCAGCTGGGAAGCGACTTTCCATGTTTGTAACAGTATTTATCATAAGCTGAATAAGCTAAAAACTAGCGAAGGTAGGCAGCTGGGAAGCGACTTTCCATGTTTGTACAGTATTTATCATAAGCTGAATAAGCTAAAAACTAGCGAACGTAGGCAGCTCGCCATTCGTCTAACCTCGTATTAACATTCCCCCTACTTGCTCGAATAGTTTCCACTGCCAATGAATCAGTCAGTTTGGTGTGATCGGACTTGGAAGTGCATGAAACGCTCTCCATAACCCTACCTGGCTATCACGAAACGGCGGAAAATTATCCCTATATAACAATATTTTTCTTTTTTGGAAGAATTAAGTAAGAAAATAGCAGCTGATGACGAATCTGATGCATTATATCTCGACGGAGGAGTGACTGAGTATAGCGACCAAGAAACTGACTCTGAGACTACTTCCAGTTCACGAAAAATATATAGCGACTAAAACTAGAACACAAATGTTTGTATCATCCATCCGTTCAACCTCTAATCTTATTATACCACAAACCAGTGGGAGTGGCCTCCCCTAAACTTTCTCGTATACTCCTCAAAAATTTGTCATTTCCCCTCCCCTTGCGTGGAAAAAAATCGAACCTACTGTAACCCAAAATGCAAAGAATATCAGAAGGTTTTTAATTGTAGATTATAGTGATTGTAAAATATTTAGGTTAAGAATCATATTCAAAGAGATGCCTATGTATTGTAACTTAGCAATATTTAAGCTTTTCACTCTAGCAAGCTCCGCTAATGCGAGGGCACGAGCGAGCGAAAACAAAACAGGAGAAAAAACCAATCTATCGCAAACTCCGTCTCAAGGACAAAGTGATGTAATCCTTCCGCTTGCTATCAGTACGCATGCGCATGGAGATAAGTTTTGAAACGAATGCTTAACATGTATGCGATTATACAGACCTACAGACAGTCAATCCGTTGACGGATTTGGCCCAAAATTTTATACGGACTTACATTCATGATGATAAAACTGTATCAAATTTTATCCATATAGCTATTGAAGTTTTTGAATTATAGCGTTCGCATGACTTCGGACATACAGACAGACAGACTTCCCGTTGACGGATGTTGTCCAAAATTTGACAGAAACTACACATTATGTTTAAAGACCACATACCAAATTTCATCTCCGTAGCTCTAATAGTTTTCGAATTATCGTGTTCACAGACAGACATAATTCCAAAATTGTGTTTTTCGGACTCAGGGAGGTCTGAAACGTGGAGATTCGTCAAAATCTCGAGTTCGAATTTTTTGACGATTACAATACCTTCTCTTAGTATACTTCGTATACGAGAAAGTAAAGACATAAAATAATATTCGAGAACTATTTCATGTCAGTCATTACAGTAACGTATATTTGACGTGTCTGCCGTTGGCAGCAATGTCAGTGGTTTCTTATTAGAATTATCGGCAGAAGATTATTTGCTGTTAAATCGGAATTTTTTAATGATTACAATACTTTCTCCTTTTAAAAAGCGCCACATTTACAATTGCAAAATGGGCGCTGCTATTCACATTGAAAGAATGCATGCTTTTTATTTATCTGTATTTTATAAAAACTTTACCTGAAACATTTCCATTCGAATGGCATTCCTCGTTTCTGTTGGAACCCGAAATCCTGTCTCTTCCGTTATCAGCTCGCCTCTCTATCCTTACCTTTACCTCGAGTCTCTCCTGGCATCGGCGCAGAATGCGGAATTTAAACCCTCTTCTCGGAATTCGAAAACCGATATTTCCATAGAGAAGGCGGGCGAGTGAGAATTCCAATCCATGCGGGATCAGCTCCAGAGATTCTCCTCGATTGAGCCCCGAGGGATGGATCGAGGCGCGTTATTCCCGACTTAACGTAATGTTTTGGTTAGATCTTAAAAAGTGGGACGTGCCGCCTCCGTCACACAGAACGTGATCGTTAGCTCTGGGCTGTTTTTCCGAGTGAGATGGTTCCTGCAGTGAGTGAGCTGCTTTTCAAGGCAAGAGTAGTATATTCCAAGTACAGTCGGACCTCTATTTAACGAAGTCGCTAAATCCCGAAAAAAAAGTTCGTTATATGGAAAATTCGTTAAATAGAGATTCACCTTTCAAAATACTTTAAACTACTCAAAACAGATTTTAAATTCATAAACACTAAATATTAGCAAAAAAGTAATTAATCACACCTTTATTTTGTAAATTAACATCTATTTGTTTTATATATTTTACCCATCAAAAAGAAATCTGCGAGGAAAACAAGAATAAAACAAAACATTGTCCGGGAATACACTGTATTTTCCAATTTAAAAAATAATAATTTTATATTAAAATCAATGAATTTTAGCATTTCATCATACGAAGGTTTGTTGATTTCTGCATCATGATCATTTCCATCTTCATCATCTTCGTCTTCATCGCAATTCAATGCTGTATTGTTTTTATTTTTCACACTGTCCACTTCAAAACTGCCTCATCCACATCTTCATAGACACATGCTTTTAAACTTTTTTTCACGCTTTTATCCACCTCATGAAGAATTAAATTTTTTTCATTGATGGTCAAGCACTTTCGCTTCGACATTTTCCAGTTTCAAGGTCAATGATCACCATAAAATGTGTTAAAAGAAAGAATAAATTTGAAATGTTCAGAAATATTTTGACAAAAAGGGAGAAAGAAAATATTGGATCACAAGAAAAAGTTCGTTACATAGAGAATGCACTTCGCTATTTGGAGGTTATTTTACGAAGAAATTCGCAAAATGTTCTTGGTTCTAAGAAAAAGTTCGTAAAATAGAGAAATTCGCAAAACAGAGGTTCGTTAAATAGAGGTCCGACTGTATATTCCCACCAAATTCATCAATTTTTAAATGCATTTTTTACTTTCTCGTATCCGAAGTATACAAAGAGAAAGTATTGTAATCGTCAAAAAATTCGAATTCGAGATGTTGACGAATCTCCACGTTTCAGACCTCCCTGAGTCCGAAAAACACAATTTTGGAATTATGTCTGTGTGTCTGTGAACACGATAACTCGAAAACTATGAGAGCTACGGGGATTAAATTTGGTATGTGGTCTTTAAACATAATTTGTGGGTTTCTATCACATTTTGGACAAAATCCGTCAACGGGAAGTCTGTCTGTCTGTATGTCCGAAGTCATGTGAACACTATAACTCAAAAACTTGAATAGCTGTATGGATAAAATTTGGTACACAGTTTTATCATCATGAATATAGGTATATACCCCCAACAACTGTGCCAAATTTCAAAATTACACCATTTTCTTTTTCTATTTTTCCTTCGTTGACTGGACTACTGTATGCATTTACGAACGCAGGGAAATGAAGTTCTAAAAATGAACGGTAGGAGAAGGTAAACGAACAGTTCTTACTATAAAGAGAATCATCTCATAATCCAATCATAGGTGCGACGCATATCAATTACGAAGTGGTATATAGGGGTGCAGCACATACTAACAATTGTCATAAACACCAAAATGTCAATTTAATTCATGGAGATAAAGAAAGCTTTTTAAGATTTTTTTTAAATTGTCGTTTTCTCAGTTGATTTTTGATTTAGGGGGATTTTTCGGTCATTCGTGTTCTCATGTTCTAAAAGGATATTACAGAGATATGGCTTTTTTTATTATCGCAGATTTCGTTTTCTCTCCAGTACCCTGAAAAAGGAATGCTTTCTTTCTAACCTCTGCAAGCCTCTTTTTTGACACGTCCCCCCTCCAATGCTTTCGTCGCTGCTAGTTGCTCTTCTGCGAAAACTTGAGAATCGCTGTCCCTCAAGTAAATTATTCCTCCGAGGAAAAATCACATGGTGCGAGATCAGGGAATAAGCTGGTTATGGCAGTACCGGAATGTGATGTTTTGACAGGTGATTCGCCACCAGATGAGGCGTGATGGAACACCCACGATTTGACCTTTCAAGAACGTGGTCGCTTGAACCTTACCGAATCATGCAGACATTTAAGAACTTGAATTCCTTGCAAGCGAAGAAAACACAACATTTTTCCCCGCGATGGAAAGTTTTAAATGTCTATAATCACGAGACAAGCACATGTGCTGTAAATATTTCAACCGGATAAAACTGGTTATAAACCTAGTTCATCATAATCTTCACTTGTGGAATAGGAAATAGCACAATTCCTTTACATTAGAAAAATATTTTTAAAAGTTCTTTAACTTTTTGAACTTAGTGGTATATCAGGCAAAAAAATTACATTTGCATTTGTCAGAATCTATTTCCAGAAACAGTTCATAGATGTCACACTTATAATTTCCGTTCTCATCTGCTGCCTACCTACGAAGATATAGTTCTAAAATCTGGCGTGAAACAAACTTCCACGGAAATGTTCGTGGTCCGATTTATTCTCAAATCGAGCTATTCATTAATCTATCTAGGGATGGAAGTTATTGCGAAAATAACTGGTTTTCGGTTAATTAGGTTCTTTTCACCTCCGGAAGTTATTGCGAAAATAACTGGTTTTCGGTTAATTAGGTTTTTTTTCACCTCCGGTTTAACCTGGAGGTTATAATAATCAGTTTTCGAAATAACCGATTTTCGGTGGGTTTTTTTTTTTTTATAAAGAAACAAACGTTGTTTTTTTATCAAAATTTTGTATTAATACTGTTCTCACAGGAAATTAATCCATTAACCAATATTTATTTGTTCATAAAGACTCTTTCAGTAATCCGCCAACCAACAGATCCGACAACCGCCTCGATGAAGCGATTGTCACTGATTGGCCTAAGATAATGAAATTCAAAGCTTCATAACTTGGTAAACTTTAGACTCATCGAACCTAAAATCGATCCTATTTTCCGATCCGGTTTTTTTTTTGCCCGGTTATTGGATTTTTAAAAAATAACCAGTTGTAACCGGAACAAAAAATAACCGAAAAAACCGGTTAACCGAAACAAAATAACCGAAAAAAACGTTTAACCGAAACAAAAAATAACCGAAAAAACCGGTTAACCGGAACAAAAAATAACAGAAAAAACCGGTTAACCGAAACAAAAATAACCGAAAAAACCGGTTAACCGAAACAAAAAA